>VUQI01023174.1:0-10591 GCA_015106735.1 Paratilapia polleni
TTCCACATGTTTGCTGTGTCCCCTACATGGCTTGTGGCAAACTGCAAATGGGACTTCTTATGGCTTTCTTTCAACAATGGATTTCTTCTTGTGTTCTCTGTGAGATGTTCAAAAGCTTGGGATATGTTTTTATAACCTAACCCTGCTTCAAACTTCTCCACAACTTTATCCCTGACCTGTCCGGTGTGTTCCTTGGTCTTCATGATGCTGTTTGTTCACTAATGTTCTCTAACAAACCTCTGAGGCCTTCAAAGAACAGCTGTATTTATACTGAGATTAAAGTACACACAGGTGGACTCTATTTACAACTTAGGTGACTTCTGAAGGCAGTTAGTTGCACTGGATTTTATTTAGGGGTACCAGAGTAAAGGGGGCTGAATACTAATGCACGCCACACTTTTCAGATTTTTATCTGTAAAAAACTTTGAACACCATGTATCATTTTCCTTCCACTTCACAATTATGCACTACTTTGTGTTGGTCTATCACATAAAATCCCAATAAAATACATTTAAGTTTGTGGTTGTAACTTGAAAAAATGTGGAAAAGTTCAAGGGGTATAAACACTTTCGCAAGGCACTGTACATGAAGTTTTTCACTGTAATGAATAATCTACTCGCTGACATCAGGTGCCAATTTCTGGTGGACAAGGAAAAAAGATAAAATAAATACATCAATTTTGACACAGCTCAAAGACACTTCATGATAAAAGATTGTGCATTTGAGCTAATTCAGTTTTATCTGAAAATGACCAAAATAACCTTTATCAACATTAAAGTAAACTGCAACTGTCATTATGTGAAGGGACAATCTGTTAATGTTGTAATCTCACTATGTGTTTCAGATCAAAATATCAATTTGAAGGCCTAAGACTGCATGAATAGATAATATTGTGTATGTCTGAATTTAGAACAGATATCTTGCATTCTATGAGAGACTTCAGGAATACTAAGCAGGATTTTTTCCAGCTGTGGTTTTTAAACAAAACTGTCAAAGTTTTGAACCCTGTTCCCTAACTCAACTGGATGCAAATGTACACCCCCTGAATGTGGCTATTAAACTGCAAAGTTAAAATGAATAACTGAATGAATGAATGAATGAAATAGAAGGAAAGAAAAGAAAAAAAAAAGGAAAAAAATGGAATTACCCTGAAACAGTAAGCCAAATGGCCAAGCAGACATGGCCTATAGAAGATGCAATTTTTTTCAACATATTTCATTGTGTCAGGACGTAGCTGTTAATATTTTTGGGGTCATTCCGAACACACAGACATTTGATACAAGCCAATTAGGTAAAAACATGAGTCACCAGTATTTCAGACAATTAATACTTTTGGGGTTGTTTTAAACACCTACACACTTGACGCAAAATTAATTGGGGATGATCATCAAAGTAAAATCTTTGCTCACCAGAATGTGAGTCTATCAATACTATCACCACTATATAAAATATGCAGAAATATAAGAACTAACCTCTCTCTCCTATAGGTGTGCCTTTTGTCCTGTCTCCCTCTGCTCTCTTCTGTTTCCCCTCATCCCCAACCGGTCGCGGCAGATGGCTGCCCCTCCCTGAGCCTGGTTCTGCCGGAGGTTTCTTCCTGTTAAAAGGGAGTTTTTCCTTCCCACTGTTGCCAAGTGCTTGCTCATAGGGGGTCGTCTGATTGTTGGGGTTTCCTGTCTTTTCTGTCTAATATTGTAGGGTCTTTACCCTAAAATATAAAGCGCCTTGAGGCGACTGTTGTTGTGATTTGGCGCTGTACAAATAAAATTGAATTGAATTGAATTGAATTAACCTTTGTGTGGGTTGATAAAATCCTCTCTGGGACCGGCCTTGTCAGTTGGTCAATTTACTGTGTTGTTCAGCATCCTGATGAGGTCTCCTCACAGATCTTTCCATTATCCTTCAATTGTCAGCCATCTAATCTGTTTAAAGGGGGAAATTCATGTACAATTAACTTATGCAAGCCACCTGTTAATTGACACCCAATTAACTACCATGTATTAGTTTCTTTTATGCCTTATAATTGATCACAGTCACAAATTAATCCAGGCTGTCAACACTTATAATCAAATCTCTGAAGAAAAAACTGTTTGTGGTCCTCAGTGTGTTGTTTCTTGCACAGAGTACATTTGTGCATTATAAATATATGATAAACACATGAAATTATGTTTCAAGTAAGATATTATTTTCTCCACAACTGTCTATCTATTCTAAGACAATTGTGCATAAATGCAGCTGTCTAAGATGAAAACACTGAGTGAAAAACACATGCTTTTATATAGGATACAGACACAGTTTTAAGTAATTAAAAATAAGAAAACATGAAAAGTAGATGTGTTTAGAATGGAGAGAGAGAGAGAGAGAGAGAGAGAGACTGTTTTAGTAATTGTAATGTGCTTCATTGCTGATACAAAATAGGTATGTATGTTCTTTATGTATCTTTATGAGGTCAGTTAGTGATGAAAAATCTTCATGGGCAAACCATACATTTAAAAAACAAAACAAACAAACAAAAAACATAATTTTATGCATGAGCCATGATACTAATGACAGAAATATTTTCAATATCTCCCATAATCACTAAGAGAAGCCAAGTTTCCTCTGGCTTCCCTGTTTTGTTTTAAATAAGTCCATTTTTTAACACACATTTAAAACACACATTTTTTTTTTAAACAACAAATCCTTTTAATTAAAAGAAATTAGTGTAAGCCATAGCTGGTTGAAAAGCTCTAATAAATACTAACACACATGCACACACATATATGAAAACTCAATTATCGCTCATCCATGTCCCCACAATAAACAAAATTTATTTTCAAAAAATTCTTAAACTGTTTTTTTTTTAATGAATGCATAATGTATTTATATTACAAAATATGTCTTATATATACAATACTGCTACAATTCAGTCTTTAATCCTCACATATACAAGAGTTATCACACTTCTGTCACCCTAACAGCCACTCTCAGATGGACTGGCCAAGTCAAAGTCCATACTTGAATCCTATTGAACAGATCTGGGATTTAGTGGCTTCAAAGATAGATTGCACAAAAGTTTCATTCAAAGCAAGTCTCTGGGAACAGCTAGAAACCTTTCGGAACTCAAAAACAAAAGAGACTGTTGAAAAGTACATACAAACAATGCCAGCAAGAATGCAAACTGAAACAAGGCCAAAGGAGGCCATACAAAATATTAGGTTTTATGGTTATTATGTATGAATATGGACTATTTAGTTGTTTCAGTTTGTCATTTGCCTAATAAATAACAATATAATTTTTAGTTTTAAACAGGTTTTTGACAGATTTCTAAAATATTTTCTCATTTTTATGACTGGTGTTAAATTAAATTTGTTAAGCACTGTTCATTGGCAGTGGGTATGAATGTGAGCATGAATGGTTGTCTGTGTTAGCTGTGCAATAGACTGATGACTTCTCCAGGGTGTACCCTGCCTTTCACCATATGACAGCTGGAACAGGCTCCAGGGACAGACATATAGATCCCTGAATTGGATTGGTAGTAATGAATGGATGATTGTGCTTGTTTTCTCATTAGATTTAGTTTACTGTTTTTGATCGAATCATCAAGCACAGTTTTAAGATGTTAATTCTTAGCACTAAGGCACATTTCCTACTATGTACTCTGTGGGGGGCAACAAAATTCCACAGACACATGAAATTTCAGAGTGAGAAAAATACCAAACCTTTAGAGTGTTGTTTGGGCCAGCTGTTCCTGGCTGTTGCTCCACCACAAAGATGATGTAGTCTGCTGCTCCCACTTTTGCTTTGCATGGTGTCATAACCATGTGGATAAATGTTATAAAATGATAATGTTGTTTTATTAATGACACAAATGATCTCTCTCTAGGAAGAGACAACTTCCAAGAAGAAATAGTTCAAGCAGGTTTGAAGGGTTTCATTGGCTGCCTTTCCTCAGTCCAGTTTAATCATGTGGCTCCTCTGAAAGCAGCGCTGCTCAATCGCGGGAGCTCATTGGTCACCATCCGGGGTCCGCTGGTACAGTCCAACTGTGGAGCACTGTCAGAGTCCATCACATCCCACAACCTACGAGGTGCTGTACAAGGAATGAGAAATACATAAACAGAAAGTGACATATACATCTTAAACAGGAAAAACCTAAGAGCTGTGACACCTATCAGCAACAATTACTCTAAACTATTTATACTGTTTCCAAGTAAATGCTATTGGCTTAAATGCATTTACAGTCTTCCAAAGCAAAGAACAATACCATAGTGGCATATAGTATTTTTACTCTTGTATCTGTGTGTTTAACTGATACTTAAATTAAGGAGAAGCAAACAATCTTAAATACAAGTAGCAGAATAAATTTAAAGTACAGAATAAATTATCTGTACTAAATGTACTAAAAGTATTAGAAGTTAAAGTCCTTTTTTAGAGAAATGTTATATGATGTTTTTAATGCTGATGCATCAGTGTGTAATCATGCAATTTTACAACTGTATGTGGTCAAGATGACACTAGTTTGAACTTTCTATAAGGGTAGCTACCTTTGTGCAGTGGTCCCCAGCCTAAAAGTCAGGCTCTTTCTATGGGGCCGAGGTAAATCTGATGTGCTTTGAAAAGTTCTGATCTATGCTTCTCTAATCTACAGTATGCATGCTGCACATTTCAGAGAAATTGACACATTTGAGAGGAATAAGCTGACCTTTTTCTCAGTGTTTTACACCTAGCAGTTTATATTGTGTAACTAACAGAATAAAAAGACCCTGCACATTTATGCATTATACAAAGTTAATGAATATTTTACTTGTGCCTCTGTAGATCAAGCTGCAATGACAAATAAGGAGAAGGAACAGCAGGAGGGTGATTCCAGAAATGATGTGGCTGTAATAGCAGGTCTGTTTTCTTCCTTTGTACTCATGTATTTGGCTTCTGATTTTGTATTTTTCACTCTCTCGATCTGCTTTTGTTGTAAGTATTCTTTCTGGTTTGTTATCATCTCTGTCTACTTTGCATTGATTCAATTACACTATTTTAGTTTATGCATGCAATGCATCATCTCATTGTCAAATATCCCTGCAGGGCATTGATGTCATTTCCTTGACTTGTACGTTGTAATCTTGGTGCTAATAATGAGTGTGTTTCCTCAGTCCACTGCAGATCTGAGCAGCACTGTGACTGACAGTTGCTCAGCACATTATAATATAATTTATATATTTAATTATATCTTGATCACTATATTTGGTGAAGACACACCTTTAATGCACACCCATCGTTTAATGCCTAGTGACATCTTATTGCTCAAATTTGTGTTTTGATTTTGTTATTAATTTCAGTGGGATAGACAAATTATAATATTCAGTCGTGTTGCAATGATGATTTAATAGGTAATTTTTCATCCCTAGCCTTTCAGTGGTTATTTTGTCATTCACATGTTCAGAAATAAAACAATCCATCAATGTAGACTGAAATACACACACACACACACACACACACATATATATATATATATATATATATATATATATATATATATATATATACACACACACACACACACATTAGGCACTAATGCAACCCTTATACCATCAGAGATGTAGGCTTTTGAGCACTGATAACAAGCTGAATGGTCGCATTAAATTGAATTTAGTCCAGAGGATGTGGCGTCCATGCTTTCCAAAAAGTATTTCAAATTTCAATTCATCTGACCACAGAACAGTTTTCCACTTTGCCTCAGCCATTTTAAATGAGCTTTGGCCCAGAAAAGACGGTTTCTGGATCATGTTCACATATGGCTGCTTCTTTGCTTCAACCTGTATTTGTGGATGGCACAGCGAACTGTGTTCACATAGATTTCTGGAAGTGTTCCTGAGCCTATGCAATGATTTCCATGACTGAATCATGTCTTTTTTAATGCAGTGTGGGGGAGGGCCTGAAGATCACAGGTGTCCAAAATTGATTTTTGGCCTTGTCCCTTGTGCACAAAGATTTCTCCGGATTCTCTGAAACTTTGGATGATATTATGTACTGTAGATGATGAGATATTCAAAGAATTCACAATTTTACATTGAGGAACATTATTCTGAAATTGTTGCACAATTTGTAGACAGCTTTTTGCAGGTTTGTGAACCTCTGCCCATCTTTACTTCTGAGAAACTCTGCCTGTCTAAGATGCTCTTTTTATACCCAGTTATGTTACTGACCTGTTGCCAATTAACCTAATTAGTTGCAAAATGTTCCTCCAGCTCTTTTTAGTACCACTTATTTTTCCAGGCTTTTGTAGCCTCCGCCCCACCTTTTCTGAGACAGAATTGATCTGTACTGTATTTTTGAGACATCAACTTCAAAATGAGCTAGTATTCTTTTAAGAAAATGTGTCAGTTTAAACATTTGATAATTTTTCTCTGTTCTATTGTGAATAAAAGATGGGTTAATGCAATTTGCAAATCATTGCGTTCTGTATTTATTTTTATTTTACAGTGTCCCAGCATTTTCGGAATTGGGTTTGTAACCCAACATTTACTGCAAAATTTTCTTTATTGTTTTTTTTTTTTAAATCACATGGGTGTATCTGTTCATCCATCCATTCATCTGTCCATCCATCCATCCATTTTATTAACCACTTATCCCATTGAATGGGCATATTCAATAAATCGTATTTTTGTAGCACCAGCTAAAAACAATACTATGCTTAACAGACATTATTTTGTAAGGTGAAGACCCTACAGCGCTGTATGTTGTTTGATGGAACAGGGGAAGTGTTCATTAAAAGAAGACAGAATAAGTGTATGTGAAACATGCATGAGTACCTGCTAATGTGTATGTCCTTTCTGCTTTTCAGGTGTAGTGACAGCAGTGGTGTTTATCACACTTTTCATCTTAGCCGTGGTGACCTGCCTCCTATACAGGCGATGGGCCCAGAGAAGCAATGACAGCATCAAGGGACAAGAGCACCGGCAGAGCAACAGGACAGAACTGCACCTCGACAACTCCCTCAGGGACAGCATGAAGGAGTACTACATCTGACTACAGGAAGGAGGACTACATCCAATTACAGACAGAAAGACTACTTTTGACTAAATGAAGGAGGACTACCTCTGGCTAAATGAACATCTGACAACAGAAAAGATGACTACTTTAGACTATATGAAGAGGGATTACATCTGACTTCATCAAAGTGGGATAAATCTGACTACAGGAATGAGGACTATACCTGACTGCAGTTGTCAGAAGTTTACATCCACTCATCATGGGCATGAATGTCATGGTAATTTGGGGCTTTTAATGATTTCTTTGAACTGTTCTTTTTCCAGGGTGGAAGGATTGTACAGCATACATCTTTAATGACTTTAAAAAAGACTGCAACTCTGCTTCCTGGTCCCAACTCTGGATAGTAATGTTTTGGGGAGTTTAATAAGTTTGGCCAGATTTCGAGAAATGAGAGCTGTTCCGTCTAAAGTGGGATGGATGCCGTCTCTCCTAACAACACCAGATTTTCCCCAGAAATCCCCAATTATCTATAAAGCCCACATCGTTATCTGGACACCACCCAGACAGCCAGTGATTAAAGGAGAACATGCAGCTAAACATGTCACTACTGGTCTGATTAGGGAGGGGACCAGAGAAAACTAGTTTGACCATGTTTTGGCAAAATTACACACCGACTCAATATTAATTTTAGTGACCTCTGACTGATGCAACCGGGTGTCATTACTGCTGACATGAATTACAATCTTACCAAATCTATGTTTATCCTTAGCCAGCAGTTTTAAATTTGCTTGTGTTGCCTGCTCTGGCCCCTGGAATAAAAATTGTAGGGTCTTTACCCTAAAATATAAAGCGCCTTGAGGCGACTGTTGTTGTGATTTGGCGCTATATAAATAAAATTGAATTGAACTGAATTGAATTGAATTGTACTGTACCAGGGGCTTCTGTTTCAGACTACACTTCCTCCTCACAGTCACCCAGCCGGCCTGATTTCCCGGTTGCTCGGGACAGCTAAACGGGGCTAAGCTGCTTTTGCCCACAACGGCTACAGGGGCCTAGCTAGCTACGGGGTTATTTCCAACAGTGCGGAGCTGGGTCTCCAATTCACTGAGCCTGGACTCCAAAGCTACAACCAGGTTACATTTATTACAAGTACCATTAACACTAAAGGAGGCTGAGGAGTATCTAAACATTTGACAAACTGAGCAGGAAAGTGCTGGTGAGACAGTTGCTGCTGTCATGCTGCTGGTGTTTTGATTAAGAGCTAAGCTAATAGCTATGTTAAGATAGTGGGTCCCTAAAGATACAATGAGTGAATAATATGATTTGTAAGTGATCCAGCAGAGAGTGCGCTCTGATTAAGCACATAAAGGTTACAGTATGAAATAAGTCACTATATAAAAGTTTGAAATTAATCAAGCTACACAAGTTAACCTACAGAAACCACTGCCATTTCTCATTACCCAAGTACGCAAGTTCGCACTTGCATGCTTGCTAGTTGATACTTGGCAAGTTCACTTGGGAGTCCAGACTTCCGAGGATGGGAGGACACAGCGTTCCATTCTACAGTTGGAACGGCAGCATACTTGATGATGTCACAGCAGTGTGTTTTTACTGCCTTTCCAACTTAATTTCACTGTGATTAATATTTACAATGGAAATTGCATGATAAGACAAATTACCAGAGTTCTTTAAAAAACAGTATTTTAAGCACTTTGTCAAAATGTTTGGCTATTAAAGGCCCATCAATGTGAAATAATTTGGAAAGACTGCAGTAAACACTGGACTGATTTGTTCATTAATTTACATTAGAATGATCTCTTAGAAGGTGGTAAAGAACTGTACTCCACTATACTGAAATAAATACTGATTAATCAACAGACTTGTAACATTTCAGTAACATACATGTGCTGTATAAACTATATTATAAATCTAGAGATGCCGGCCACTATTATATTAATCTTATCTTTACATCTAAAGAACGCCAACCTGCCTTTAGTCTTATTCATGACTATTTGTTTTCTTCTAACATTCAGAGATTTATCTGTTGCATGTCTAACAAGCCTCATACAGTTAAACAACAGTCACTACATGACTGAAACACAAACTTCATCTTTTTTAATAACAGCTCACACTGATTATTGAACAAAAACAAAAAAAAGTCAGCTGTTAAAATGCTTTTATTGTTATTCTAGTAGACTCCCAAAACTTACAACAAACAGCTGGTGTTTAGAATAGAGTTGAATAAATATTAAAAACAGATAATTTGGTAATTTCTGGAGCTGACTGGACATCAGTCTTCAGGATCTCCACGAACAGCATCAACATGCTGGTCCAGATGTTTCTGCTCCCTGGATTAAAATATTCATAATGTAAGTTTTAATTCAAAATAAGCTGCTAAAACAATTATAACACATTTCTACATCACGGAATAAAGATGAGCGAAAGATTTAGTTCCAGATATACTAACAGCTGTCCAGTGAGACAGTCAAGTTAAATAAAATGATCCAGTTATGAAAGTTAACTTTAATATCCGATTTGCTCAGGAACAAATAAAGCACTGAATTAAGCCAAACATCACCCGTTAAATATCATCTAAGCAAATTATATCTCGTGTTTAACTTCCACTGAAAGGCGAGGGCCAGCGGGGGTTTTGAAAACGATGTGCTGGGAGTCAGGCATTCTCGCCGGGTACAGTGAGCCCCAACTGCCTGGTCAGCTGACAGCCGGCGAGGCGACTGGCTGTTACACTAGCTGGATTGGACATCTCGTTTGGAGCACTTTTACAAATAGGCAGTATCTTGATAAATCAAACACATATTTGAAGTTTACACATCTACATTCTCACCTAAAAGCATCTTAAAAGTTTCTTTTGTTTCACAGAAACAGTAGTACTTCAAAACTTTACTTATAGTTTTGGTCGCTCTCCTCCGCCATTGCTGCTTTTGAGTTTCATTCAAAATGCATTCTGGGATACTTAGCTGCCCCAAGTCCACACAAGTCACCAACCGATGCATCCTTGAAGGGGTGGAGCAAGAACACATCTGGGCATTTTGTGCGTACTTGATGCGTACTTTGAATTGGAACCATACTTGGGCTGCAACTGATGACATTTCACAAGTCCGCAAGAACACAAGTACACACAAGTATGCATTTTGAGAAACGGCCCACCACAGTGCATTGTAACAGGAACAGGAAGTGATACAGTACTGCACTGAGAGCTCCTTGTGCATGCGTCACCAATCCCTTCAATCAGCAAATCCAAGTAATGTGTCACCACTTTGCCAAGGTCTGGTAGAAGACCCAAACTGTCACCCTCAGATGAGAGGAAATTGGTTAGGATGTTCAGGAACAACCAAGGAACCACCAAGGCTCAAGCCTGCCATGAACTGGAAACTGCTGTAACACCAGTGTCACTGTCCACAGTGAAGAACACCGTACCAACTGTCAAGCATGGCGGTGGCCATGCTGTGGAAAAGCAGCCTCATGCTCTGAGGCTGCTTTTCTGCCAGTGGTACTGTTAGACTGCACACAGTGGATGGACTAATTAGGTAAGAGGACTACCTCCAAATTCATCAACTTCACCTCAAATGAGCAGCTAGATGGTTGAAGCTTGGACATAGTT
>VUQI01023187.1:4959-15326 GCA_015106735.1 Paratilapia polleni
AATAAATCTTTTAGTCTTTTTTTTTTTATTTTGTTTTTATTTTAAAAAAAAAAAAAAAAAAAAGGAAAATGTTGCCACTGTAACAAGAATACCACTGACATTGTCCTTCCTAGACGATGGCCAATGTTGTCTATGCTGCCTATCCCACAGCCAGCTCAGTTGTAAGGGTCTAAAGAGGATGGAGAGGGAAATGAGCTGCACAGGCGGTTTAGTGAACTCTGAACTTACAGATACTGAAGCTGTGGACAAACCTGCTTTTCACTGCCAAATAAAAACAAAAGAATAAGCAAAAATAAACAGTTGAATAGAAAATTAATGCAATGAGTCACAGTGTGGTTTTAAACATCTTCTCTAAATAACAGTGTGCCTCCTGCCTCCTGTCCCATGGAGATTAATCTTTCTGCTCAACAAGAAACAGGCTTTTCTAAACATGCCTAAACCAATAAAATCTTCTGACCAATCCTTTTCCAAAGATGAACTGCAGACTAAGTGCACTGCAACATATTCAAATCATGTATTCTAGGCATGATACTGGCAGTGAACTACATGTTCAATAGGAAAAAATGAATACAAACAGTCTCTGACAATTGACTAATATTAGGCTCAGTCTGAACCCAGAAAGGCCCCTGTTCAGTGGAGACTGCATGTTCTCCAGGAGCTCTGGGTTCTCCATCAAAAAGCAGGCATGCATTTGAGTGTTGTGACCCAGAGCAATTACATTAATCACAACCCTCAGCTTCATTAAACTCTTTGTTGTTCATTTATTTTGTTTTATTTGATTTTATATTTACATGTGATTGACACACAGTAATTAAGGGGTTTCTGATATTTTCTAATGCTTTCCGTGAGAACATATTTTATATTAATGTGTGTATATGCGTGGGGGTTTTTTTTCATCTCAGATCATGCCGCTACACTAACAATGCTATTATTGCTCTCGGAAACATAATCAGAGTTGTTAAAAAGCTTAGTTTTTTGAGGAATAAGTTTCTCTTACCATATTGGGAACAGAGATGACTGATTATCTATATATAGGTCATTATGACAATAAGCTGTGGCTTTGAATTGTAGTTGCTATTCTTTGTTGGTTTGGTATTTAGACTGATGAAGCTGTCTGCACAATTTACTATAATTGTGAATTTTATGTATTTTAGCTTAGCAATTCTCAAAGAGTGTTTCATAATCGTCTCTGTTGTCTCCAGAACTGAAAAACAAAAAGGCACAAAGACAGATGTCATTCGGCTTCCTGTTTCATTCTATCAATGACTGAGCTTTGTTGGTTTTACAACATACAGTCACACATGACTTCAGAGAGGTACTACGTCAACTTTGTATGCTCAGAGGGACTCAAACTCCATCCTGTTTCTCTGACACTCACAAAAGCACCAAATGGCCCTTGAGGATGGATATGAATTTAAAAAGGGAAGTCTAGACATAAGAAATGTGGATGAACCGGTCTGTCTCCCAACAATCAACTAACATTTCAAAAGGTGCTGTGTTCATGAAAGAAACCGGACAAAGGCAAATACAAAAACAAGATCCAGAACATTTAAACATAGTTCAGCTTAAATTTAGTCAATTTGGAAAAAGCATGGCATTTAAGATGAACTATGTTTCATCAAGCAAACTTTTATTTTGCATGCGTGAGTACATAACTGTGGTTAAGATGTGCACTATGCATCACTCCAACATTTACCAAAAAAATTTACTGGTCTAAAGAAGAATAATTTAACACGGTTGATTGCTACTGTAAATAAAGCCACAGCAGCATATATTTTGTGAGCGATACAGAATGAGGGGTTTCTTGGTTTTGATGTGTAATGAGTTTCCAAGTTTCCAATATGTTTCACATCAATATTGTAATTCACAGTGTTTTAGACTATAACACTTTATAGACTGGGACTGCCATTCAAAAACGGATTCTTTAATGGTTAAAAAAAAAACAAAAAAAACATGTACACTTTTGCATGTAAAAACACTGGAGTACACATACCAAACACACATATTGTAAACACACAGTAAACCACTAGTTTAATTCCAAGTCATTAAATATGTATTTGCTTTTGATTACTCTTGAAATTAATTCATCATGGAGAGCAGTAACAGGTGTTCGGTGTTACTGACAAACTAATGTGGCAGTTACTGATAACATGAGATACTTAGGTATTCTGCACTGTAACCCTCCTATCTGTCTCTCTCTCTCCCTCTGCTTTTTTCTTCTAACATTTCTCGCTCCCTTGCTTTACCTCTACAATCCTAACTCTCCTTTCTCCTTCAGTCAGGTGAGTTGAGAAATGATACCAGAACCAAAACATTTGTCACAGCAACAAACAACTGAAACTAAATTACACCGAAAGGAATTGCAAGGGAGGAGTGGACAACAAGAAAACGATGAAGGGTCTGGGTATTTATAAAAATAAAAGCACTTTAGAGGAAACAACAGTGCTACCCATAGGCATAAACTGTGAGCTACACGAGAGAGAAAGAGACCAGTGAAGAGAGGTAAAGAGAGAGTGTTTGGCATTGAAGTGAATGGTGTATGGTGTGAATCTAACGTTTGTGGCAATGCCCTTGAGTTAACCAGTGAAACACTGAATGGTGCATTGTGGATGGGCAGTTATCTCCAAGGCTTCCTTTTCATATTATTTCAAAACACAAGGCAGCAATGCAAACTTTTATTGAAGAGTAAGTATCAAGGCTGTGGATACAAGGCTGAGGGCAAACCTGCCGGAGGCAAGTGAAAAGGCAGCATTTGGCATTATGTTATTCTTTCCACATGTGATCACATACTGTGCATGTATGGAAACACTGTTTGTAAATAATGTAAATATGTATATATTGGTATTGGGTTTGATCTGGGAATATTTTAATGAATATGTAGTGGTTTGATTGACTTTCACAAATATGTTACTTTTCACGCTACAAAATTTATAAACCCTACATATTATATTGAAAATAGTATAAAGACAATGCATGGCAAATCTTCTATAATAAAAGTTGGGGTGTTACTCTTTGAAATACTAGTAGGAATTTTTTTTATCTTTTTTATTTGGTTGGTTATTATTTAGTTGGTTAATGTAAAGTGTTAGTTAGGGCCCTTTGCCTCATGAGGACCACAGGCCATTTACAACTCTCTGCCAGCTCACTCTGGGTAATCTTCTCCAAATCCCTCCAGGAGTGTCTATTTTTCTGCATTTCTGTCTCAGTGTCTCTGCGCTATGTATTCCTGGGCCTTCCCTTCTACCTTTTTGCCTGTGGATTCCAGGTCAAGGCCTGGCTAGTGATGTTATTGGTAGGCTTCCTTCAGGTTTGGCCAGTCCAGTTCCACTTTCTTCTCAGGATCTGTGTGGCTATTGGTTTCTGGTTTGTTCTTGTCCATATTTCTTTGTTGGTAATCTTCTCTGGCCACTGGGTACGGAGGATTTTGTGTGTAGCTTGAGTGTTGTTTTTGTCATTCCCCTTGTTCTGGAACCATAGAGGAGTATAGTTTTCATACTGGTGTTAAATAAATGATGACTATAAAAATATATAAGTTTAGTAAATACAAATAATTTAGAAAGAATTCTACAATAGAACAAACAAAACATACAGACTGGGGTCATATACGTATATTACTATTTGGGTAGCATTTTATTTTGTCATATTGTTTATTTCCTTTTTTGTTGTTTTTATTTGATTTGAAGCACCTTGTGATTTGTATCTTGAAAGGCCCTATGTAAATAAACTTACTTACTTAACACAAGACCCTGCCACTAACGCAACCCTAACCCCTAACCCTAATGCCACGACTGCCACAAGCAAACAGGGATCAGGAGAATGGCATGCTGACTGCAGGAATGAATACTGCAAGAATTGTGATATATATATATATATAAAAATGCTACATTGTTGTGTTTTTAATGCCTCTTAATATATTTTAAACTTAACCTGAATTATCAGACTTCTCCAGGGCAGTAGGTCTCGAAATGGTAGGTAGAGTAGGTCTTGAAAATGAAAAACATGCACAGATTTAACAAAATTATTTTCTCAGTTATAAATAGAGTGCCATGTGGAAACTCCAGAACACAATTTTGTTCTATTCAGACTAGTATCTGTCCCAAATTGCAGATCCTGATTCATTTGTATGGTAAGAAAAGCCAGTGAAAATTTCAGGCTTTTATCTTTAATAGTTTTTGAGATATTCGTATTCAAACATTGCCTCAGATTTCAAAGTGCAAAAAAATATGCTGGAAGTGGGTTGATAGACCTTTTTTTTTTTCTCCATGAAAAGTATTTGACATACGAAGCTAAAATTTCACAGCAATCATTATATATCCAAACTTTGGACCATAAAATGTTTAGAAAAATTGGGGGTGGTCAAGTAGAAAATGTTGAAAAACAGCCTGACTGATATATCAGCAGGTGGATATTATTTGCTTATATTAGCTATTTGTAAATCTATCGGTATCAGCATGTATAACAGCCGATAAATATAAATGAAAAAAGTAAAGAAGAGACAGGAGAAACAGTTTTCAACCATGTTATGAGTGTTGATGTTGCATAGTTTTAAATTTTGCCATCTCATTCAATTTGTCTTCTCTCTCCCATAGTTTGTGTTTTTGTCCTGCCTCCCTATGCTCTCCTTATTCTCTTCTCTTTCCCCTCTGACGGAGGTTTCTTCCTGCTAAAAGGGAGTTCTTCCTTCCCATCATCGCCTAAAGCTTGCTCACAGGGGATCATCTGATTGTTGGGGTTTTCTCTCTAATGTTGCAGGGTCTTTACGTTGCAGTATATAGCACCTTGAGGCAACTATTGCTGCGATTTTATGCTATATAAATAAAGTTGAACTGAATAGTTTGTCCTCCAGAGGGCACCTTCTGCTGGGAATATTATATCTAAAAGTTTCCAAAATCTCAGTATCCCATAAAAAACAAACAAACAAAAGAATAGCTATGACTACTCCTGCAGCATTGTCCAAGCAGTCAAAACACTGTCAATATTTCCAAATGTTTGATTTTGTAGCTTTCTATATTCCCTGTAGAGAATATTTCCTTTTCCTCTTTGGCTGCATGAGAACAAATGACAGAAGAGAGGTTGATAGGTTGGATGGAGAAATGGGTTCCCCTTAAATAATGCAATAGTGAAACTGGGAATATAACCACCATGCGATCTCCTGCAGAATAAAAACAACAGCAGATACCAGCCCAGCTGAGCTCGTGAATTCATATCGTGTGTAATGTCAGCTAAGCTAAAGCTGGAGCTTGAGAAAGATTCTGGCAGTCATTTTTGCGATAAATTAAACATGGCAGAGATGATTCCATTGCCCTTTATCCACCTCCCCATTCCCATTCCCCTCCCTTTCGTTATCTCGGTTTCTCTCTTAAGTTTTTTCACTTACTCCATGCTCAAGCCCAGATGCATTTTTAGCAGAAGGTACAATGAGCTACATGTTCAACAGTAACACGCCTTACTCAAGAAGAGCTTGTTCAATTTTATTAAACAAGAAGAAAATGTTACTCAAATTAAATGAAATTGTGTGTTGTTATATGTTCAAGTGCTGCTGAGATGTTGAAACCAAACCAAATATTTCTATCCATGACCTTTTACTTGCAAGAAGGTTACAGCAGTAGTTATCCAACCTAACCTGATGTGTCTTGCTTTGGGTTGACTAGTTACAGTATAATACAGATTTATGAACCTACCTAACATAGCCCATTTGAACTTAACAGATGTTTTAAAAGAAGCTGTGGAGTCCTGTCCAATTCGTTAAGATCCTTAGATCATCATTTCACTTTCCCACCTGATGTTTGTCACCTGTATCTCATTGTCTTACCTTCTCATTCTACAGTTGCAAGAACAAGTTTGTGAACCCTTTGAAATTACTGGGATTTCAGACTTAATTACTTATAAAATGTGGTCTGGTCTTCATGTTAGCCACAGTTATAGACAAACTAGGGCTCTACCACAATCTTCGACTATTCCCATATTCATTCGCTGGGTATACATTTGGTTCTCAGTTTTAGGATTCAGATATTCTGATGTAAAATGTAGACCATCACAGCTTGTGCACCTGACATCCCTTTCCCTCAGAGAATCCATCATAACGCTTCAGATCACATCACTGTTGCCAACTAAACGACTCTGTTGCTAGATGTAGCCACTTTTCATAGCCCTTCAGCAAAAATCTATGGACAGCACTGCCATGCAAATGATGGTTTTTTTCACACTGTGTGTGCACCTCTCTATGCCTTATGCTTTGCTGAGACAGAAAGAGAATTGCAAGGCTTCTCCAGTGACAGAAAGCAATCTTAAGACAATACAAGCTGACTGAACTAATAGTGGTGTCAGGGTAATGGAATTTTTTCCAGCTTTGATACGATACTTTGAAAAATGTCGATATTTGATACCATTTTCAATGTATTCTTTTTTTTTCCCACAAAGGGATCCATTAAGTAGAGGATTAGAATTACATAAAACCACATTTATTTTCTAGAGAGGCAAAAGTAATTGCCATTCATTGTTGACTGCTGTTTATGGCAGCAATCATGATATATGATGGAAACAAATGTATAATGTCAAACAAAATATTTCTGATATAAAAATACTGAATGAAGTTTAGAAATACAGTAGTAGTAGTAGTAGTAGTAGTGATTATTGAAACCAAAATACATTTATAATAAAACTGAAATTGTTGTGTCAAAATTTAGAACAACACAAATGTTTCTTCCTAAAAAAAAAAAAAAAAATCAGTAGTTCTCAAACAGTGTACCTAGGCCTGCTGGTAGACCATGAGGCATGTTCACTTGGGTGGGATTTTGTGTCAAGCACAAGTTTTTACTGCAATATACTGTACATCTACACAAAAAGGCTTGTTAATTTACTGCATGGGTACTTTTTACACACCCATTTACCCTAAAATAATGCTTTAAAGAACTTCTGTCAAAGCAGAAAACCAGTCCATTTGTCCAGTTGCCAGGTGGTTTGATTATCAGAGCATGACAGATTAAAGAAACTGATTGACAGCGAAGAGGTTAATAAGGGGGAAATGGATCCATTTCTTTTGTAGAGCGAACCACACCTACTCACCACACCAGATAACCAACCACATAAAAAAAGGAGGGGGAATGGGTGTCAGTGGACAGAATTGATAAAGCTACTTGTCTTATGGCTTCAGTTGTACTGGGGATGGCAACACCCCTCAGCCTGAGTAAATTATCTGTCAAGAGAAGTTGACCACTGCTAACATAGTAGGCAGCAAGTTAAATAGGCATCAAGACCAGGGTTTCCATCAGTGTACTGCAAGCCAGGCAACCCGCCTGGTCTAAGTTGATCCCATGCAGGGCCTAAGCACTGGGGATTTTTTTTAAAATACAAAATCTATCATAAAGCTAGCTAATGTAACTTAGTACCTTATTAGCCTACTGTTGCTATTTTACACATATGAAACAGCAAAAAAAACCCCAAAAAAACAACAAAAAACAAAACAAAAAAAAAACCTGATAATGAAATCAGAAAAAGGAATAAAGAAAAAAGCAAAGTTACAACTTAAAACCTTTTTAACCTGTTCAGCTATATTTTCAGTTATTATGGATTACAGTACTATAGCTCATACTTTACTGCATGTGAATGATGTTGGTATAGCTGCTGTAGAGCAGGAAATAAAGTAGCGTGGTAACACTTTTGCAAAAAAACTGCAGGTGTCATGCTGAGTCCATTTACAACCTACAGAAGAAATGGCGAAATATTGGATGACAGACAATATTAATATCAAGGTGTGCCTTGAGATTTTGACTTGCCCAATGGTGTGCCTTTGACACTAAAAAGTCGAAAACCGCTGATTCAAATATTATGCATCAAGATTTGATATTGGTGAGCCATTCATTTAAAACTAGGCTACTTTATTATTAATTGCTATAGCTGAAAGTGTATTCTGTCATAATCTGAAGTAATTGCTATGGCATTGTTTTACTAACTGGCTGTGCTTATGTGGTTTTATGTGCATTCTTTAATGTTTTCTTTAATTTTTTACTATCCATATGTGTTTATGTGCTATTGTATGTTTTTTTTATGTTTTTAAACCATCTGCCTACCAGGGACAACAGTTAAGAATTAATCTGCAAGGCTAAATCCGTCATATTTACATGATGGACTTAAGTGCTCATGTTAATTAATGCACATTGCTTTTTCTTAAATAAACATGGCCAACCCATGAATTTTTACCAGAGAATGTTGTGTTTCTTGGGGACTATTTTCTACATTTACATTTTATGCATTTGATGCATCTAGAGTACAGGAAGATATATGTAGACTGCCCATGTTCATCCTAATGAAGAACTATGTCACCCACTGTAACCATGTGGCACAGATATGATATTCATTTTTCTTGGACAACAATGGAGCTCTTAGTCACAGGGGAATAAGCTTGTTATGGCCACTGACTTTCCTCTGGCCTCCTTTTAAAGGAGATTGCTTTCTCATTATATTTCACATCTGTCTGCTACACCCCTCTTTGAGTGTCTGCATCGCCCACACCTGAAATCCATCTGATTATCAGTGGAGCTGGATATAAGCGACGGAACCAGCGTTCCCTGGCACTTGACCACACTGAGCCTCTTGTTGAATTGGTGTTGCCTGGCACTGCTGGAATTGTTTTTGATAGTATCTTGTTGCGGCCCTGTTCAGCTCACCCTTTGTCTTCCTTACTAGCTGTCAGAAGTGGTTTCCTCAATTAGGCTTGATAAGGTTAAAGAAGCTTTGTGGGGGTTATCACTCCCATGGCCCACCTGTCCCCCAAAGCAGTCAACCTAGGAAAAACACTGAACTTGTCTGTAATGCTCACTGATGCTGACTAGTGCTGCTCAAGATTTTATCTGCAGTATCTCCTCCCTGAATCCCCCTGTAGGTACTGATTGTAAGGTTCCCCTTTTGGGGCAATTTCTTTTTTTTTTTCCTTTTTTTTTTAACTGTCACTTGGTGTTCTCAGTATGCTAAGCTTCAAACTGTATGCTGGTAGATGAGTTATGCATCTGCATTTGGATCACTGAATTATAACTTGGCTTAAAACTGATAAATAATACCAACCTGCAGGGGAGTCTCTACATGTATGTGGCTAAGGAACTGAAATTTTATTTCATCCATGCACTCCAATGTAATATTGCCTTTACATTATTTAGTCAGGTGTGTTTTTTGTTTTATTTTTTGTTTTTTCGTGTGTGTGTGTGTGTGTGTGTGTGTGTAGACTGCCTTTCCATATCATTTAATTTCATGTCTGCATAAAATATTTGACTGCAGACATCAGTATTATTGCACAATAAAATCTAAAAGATGTATTACAAAATATATCCATACACCTCGTAAAAAACATGTAGGGCAGACACAAGCACATTTTACTTTCATGCACTCACATTATTATTGTTTTTCCATCCAAGTACATCAGGTCACTCCTTTGAAATATCATGTGACACTTCACATGGAAATGTAGCCACTGCAGCTGGTTGTATAAATACAATTTACAGCCAGTTTTGAAAGGTTATCTCAAACTCATTTCAGACTTACTTTAAGAAAACTATAAAACCCTCCTGATCCTTACATACAAAGTTGCCCTTAAGATACTTATGCTTAATCTAATATTTATGCTATGTAAATTTCCAAGTTGAAGCTAATTTCAAAACTTGGGATGCAAAAATAAAAACCTTGAGGCTAGTTAACTAATTGACTTGCAAATGCACCTTTGTTACACTGCCATGTGAGCTAAATGGATGTCAATAGGTCAGAAGAAAAAGAAGATTCCACGATGATCTATTCTCTGACCAAAGACAGTAAATAACATCACTGTATCCGCAGTGTTCATCACTGTTGTTAGTTGAGTAAAACACAATTTTTTTTGCATTATCATTAAGTAAATCAAGGAAAGTTTGCATGCACTGGCCAAATAGAATCATATCCTGGGTAACCAGGTTACTGATAATTATGCAATCCACACTTTCAGGAGAGTAACATGATACATTGAACATGCACAGATTTGTTCGCAAGCTATGCAAGTGAGTAATTTTAACAAAAATTTACAAATTTTAACAAAAGAAAGCCTGCAATAATGAGCTACACAATGAAATTAAGACAATGTCACTGATGTTGCATGGTAGCTAATCCACACATTTTGAAATTGGTAGTGACAAATCACAGATAAATCTAGACGTTAGCTTCACTGTAAGCATAAAAACAGACCTGTCTTACTAGGGAGACTTACCAAAAACACATGTAATCTAGATTTGACAAAATGTTCACAGGAGCTGAAGCTGTGTTTGTTGTTTACAGCTTTTTGCAGGAGTCTGCTTGCAGCCTCACAAGGTTAAAAAAAAAAAAAAAAAAACCCCCAAAAAAACAAAAGG
>VUQI01023187.1:15346-32402 GCA_015106735.1 Paratilapia polleni
TGCTTGCAGCCCCCCAAAGGTTAAAAAAAAAAAAAAAAAAACCCTCTGATCATCCAGTTGCAGAGGAGCAGGGCACCAAATTCTAATCTTATCTCGGACACAAAAATGGCTAGAGCTGGCCCCAAACTGAGTTTCTGAAATACAGTACCTTTCGCCTAAAACAGGTGGTCTGGTATCCAGTTGACAGCTACCTGCTATGCACACAATCAATCAGTCTTTTATCTTTTTTTTTTTGCATGCCTGTGAGCACTTGAACAAAAAGCAACTAATGTCAAAAATATGGACAAGTGTGCACAGCCATCAAGCAATCATCATCTCAATCTGTCTAAATGCAAGTCACAACTGAAATCACAATTTGCTTATTTAGAAAAATAAACACTCCCTCACTCCACCAGCAATCATACCTAAACAGTATGATTACTGGGTGAAGCAGTCATTATTAGTATTACTACTGGTTCTTTTTTCTAGTTCTGCAAGAGGTTTCTCCAAATGGTGTTGCCCTTTACCAGCAGTACCGTTGCTCGACTGTTGTGGGGATTAGAAACAATGTTAAACACCGTCCTGTCTCTGTTTCATTACGGTCAAGTACATAAGGAGTGGAAAACTACAATCAAAACATGTTCCACTAGTCTGCTTTAGTTAGTAATTGCCTGGAGTCAATCGTCAATAATCTAATATTAGCTACCCTCGGTAAGTTAGTTCAAAACCTAGTCACCCAGCAATGAACAATGGTGCTCATGGGCACCAATGTTAATATCTTTAATGGGTTATATTTGCCAGAAAGCTCACTTGAAATGTGAGTAATGTGTCATTTATGCTGTACCTGCATAATTTATTCAGTAAACAGCATGGCATATTGGTATATGATAGACAGTATAATTAGTGTGAGCAGTTTTATTACAGTTTGCTTTCCTTCATGAGTGTCATCATGAGCAGGAGGAAGAGTGACTGTGACATTGGTCAGTTTTTTTGTGCAGCCTCAGAAGAAGAAAAGTAAAGTGAGAGCAGTGAGAAAACGAGTGGCAGGAATATACCTTTTTAAAACAGGTGAGTCAATGTTCTTGAGGTAATAGTCGCTGCCACGGAATTAAGACATTGTTAAATTAAGATATCGTCCAAATATATGCTTGGTCCCCCACAATACTGACTACACGGCTAGCCTTGTGTAAATGAGATGGACTTGACATTAAAAACAAAACAACAACAACAAACATGTTTTGATTCTCAAACATTTCTTGATATGAAATAATATCCTCTCCCTTTACAATAAAACCGCGACAGGTGAAACATAACAGCAGTCATTTTAATGATTCACTAAAATATATAATAAAATATCGCTCCCCGACGAGGAATGATCCTTAAGAAAGCAGATTTAGATTAATATTAAGATTAATTTTTATGCAGTGGAAGAAACTTTAAACCTATCAAAGCTTTTTCTAAACAATAATAACTTGTCCAAACAAACCCAAGCCAGCGTGTTGCGCATCACAAATACTAACTTGGCACAATGCAAATATGTAATCTATAAAGGTCTCACTTTATTCATTGTTTGTCAAGCATTAACTGCTAACACAACCTGGACATTCATTTAAAAAAATAAAATAAAATCCAAACCAACTACAGCTGTCTATCGTGGCACACACCTTTTTTATTGACTTTATTCTAAGAGGACTGAGACACCCCTGCCACCCCCAAATCACTGAGCTCTTCAAGAAGAAAAAAAGTGAATCGGTGTTGGGCTTACCTCTTGCTAATGTGGTCGGGACTTGCGAACCGAGAAGCACGAGGATGGAAAAACTCAGGTAGCATCCTCCCGAAATCTGTCCCATCACTGCTCTGCTTGTCTCCCTCCCCATCGGGTCTGGGGGCACCGGCCTCGGGTCTCGTGCATTTGTCGTTCGCACGAGACTCCTTTTAACACGTCTCCGTGTCCTGATGAAAAGCTCTGTCCAGGTGTTGGGCTAATAAGTGTCCGCCAAGAGGACCGTCTCCTGACGGAATCGCAGTGCGGAAGGAAGAGATGGAAAGTGGTGCGGAGCTCTCAGCAGTCGACACTCAGCTGCGCGAGAGTGGAATAATTAGACTGAGCGCGCGAGCCAACAGCTTTCGGGGTTTCAGAGGAAGAGAGAGAGAGAGAGAGAGAGAGAGAGAGAGAGATGAAAAGTGAGTGAGAGGTCTTGTTGAAACCCCAGTGGACCTGTTGAGGCTTGACAAAATGTGTGCGTGCGTGCACGTGCACATGCACGGAGAGTTGTTTGTGCTTGCGCGTGTATTGACTAGATGTAATGACCAATTACCTCTGTCCTGTTTTTGACGTTTCCAGAGGCATCCAAGCCTGTGTTCTGGACAACAATGTGGTCATTAAAATCGACACCGGTATCTTTGAGCTCTTGCCAGTGGCATTGTCTGGAAAATCACGATTTTACTAATTAATGCTGTTAACTATGAACATATGGCTTCCAGTTGGTGTCTTGTTGGCAATTAAGTGGGCATTTTCTCACTTAAATCATTAAAATCGTTCCATTTGTATTATATTGGAGTGATAATCCTCACTTTTTTCCTTCTTTTTATATGAGCATCAGTGTTTAGATCCTTTATACTTACAAAGCATTGTTATGTTGTACTATTACTGAAGCCTTCATCCAAGTAGCCATTCAGCTGGCATGTGACTGTGATGGAAACATTCTGATCCATTCTTAAATAAAAGTAGTACTGTTCTATAAAAAATATTCCAAGTATAAATCTTGAATTAAAAACTGTACTTAGGTGAAAGTGCATATCATCAGCAAATTCTACTATAAATATAGCAGTACTAATTGGCTTTTGTCAGAGTTGTATTGTTTTGTGTTATACAGTTACAGAAACATTAGCATTTAAATAGGATTTTAATGGTATAGCTGGCTGAGGTGAAGATAATTCTTGCTATTGGATAGATATTCTCATTAAAGGTTTTTGAATTTTGAATTTGTAAAGTAAGTCATTATAGCTGTCAGATAAATGTAGTGGAGAACAATGTAGGCTATATCTCATTCAAATGGTTCTGCAGAAGTATGAAGTAGCATGAAATTAAAACAGTAAAGTGCCTCAGAACTTCTCAATTACAAGTTTTGAGCAATGTGCGTCCCTACTTTTCATCACTCTACATTATATGCAGTTGGGTAGTTTAACTGATATCAGTGCACAATGATTTGATACATCTTCAAAGAATACTTAACTGAGAGGTATATCTTAGTAAGTGTACTGAAGTACAATAAATCCATAAGTACTGGACTAGAATTATAAAGTATTTGAAAAGTTAATATTCAATATTCATTTAGTGAGCTACCCTAAACGGTGTGTTAATTACTAGTTTATATAGAAAAAAACACTTTTGGAAGCTACTGCTGGCATTTACTGAGAATACTGTGAGGATATTGTGATGAGTCTGTCTATCGTCAGCTGCAAGTTGAAATGTCACGAGATGATACAGCCTTCTAATCACTTTGAAACAAAGTGTAAAATATCCTTTTTCACAGTATCATTTTCAATTTGTATCTGTTTTTTATGTAAATCACTGCAGGTCGACCTCGGCTATTACCCTATTGAACCAAAATGTAGTGGCTGATTTCCCAAAGTCGTAGCCGGAGGTCAGCCACTCAGGCAAGGTTAACTACTTGATAATATAAAGAGCCATAAACTGTGCATTAAATATTTGGGATGGCCTTAAGGCTACTGAGCTACCAGACAGCCCGAGAAAGAAACCATAGACAGTGAAAATGCTCTAACTTTGAGTGAGTGGATATGTCTGGTTTACAGTTTTGAAAACAGCTATTCTAAAATGACACATTTACTTGCTACACCATAACGCTTCCATATAATATGTTGTAATTACTCGCTGGGAGATGACAGAAGTGCAAAGATTCTTTTACTACACTTGTAATTGATGTGTCTACATGTCCTAAGAAGCTTGTTGGTGACTGACAATAAAATAATAATATAACTAGATGTCCCTTGACAGCTCTATAGTGCTTTGAGCTGTGCTATATTGTCCATAAAATGCTCATGGGAAATAAAGAGTGCTCAAGTGCTCCTTTGTGGGAAATAATGTTTTGGGTGACAGTGTGTGACTACTAAAGCAACAGCTTTAGTGTATTGGGAAACAACCCAGAGATCTAAAAATTTGTTATGGAATTGGACAGTTGTACAGACAAGTGTACTGCCATCTAAAACAATAAATAGCTCATAACAAAGTAACTAAAGAAATTAATAAATAATAATACTGTTTTCCATGGAGGAAAGATGAAAGGGTGTTTTAGGCTTTAAACATTTTTTTTAAGAAGGCAGATTCAAACAACCATACTCTACTTTAGTGCTTTTTAAAAAAAAAAATATTTCTATTTCCCGGTAAATCTGTGTCCTTGGGTTAGTCATAATTTGGTGCAATTTGATTTGCACCTTGCAGTTAAGACTACGTTCTACTTCAAAGTGTGTTACAAATATAAAATATAGTACTTCTTTCTAATTCATTGTGAAAACCCAGACAACTCTTAACAATTTCTACATTCAAAAATAGGAAAAACAACACATATTTTATACTTGTATTGATGTTTTGTATTGTCATATAAGATTGCTTATGTTTTATACTGTGATTTTCTCATGAAAGTGGCCCTCTTGCATTTTCTCATGCAACATAATTACAAGATTTAAGTATAAATCAAGAAAACATTACATTTTATAAGAAAATGCAAAAGTGGTCACTTTCATAAGTAAATCGTTAAGTCTTAGTGTAAATGTACTCTAACTTAAATGGAAATGTTTGTTTTCCACATGGGTTATGTTAGAGGTCTTTGTGCCATGCTGCAACAACAATAATGGATAAGCATAAACAATCCACCTAGGTCTTCTGCATATTAAATTCAGTGTGTATTAAGAAACTCCTCACTGAGTTTTGCCTGTGTATGTTGGTCAGAGCATTTATGGCCTTTGTGCAGCTTTTCAGCACCTCCTCTCACTGAGCGCAATCTGTCTTTCATAGAAGACTCCTATATTAGAATGATATTGTTTTTTAATCCACAAGACATTTTGCTGAGTTTGCATAGCTTTTTGTAGCATCAAACCCATGCCTCGCATATAGCGTTATACAAGTTCGAACCTGGATGGGGCCATTCTTACTCATTTCTGCAGAGGAACAGCATTGTAGCAAGTGATGGTACTTTGTTCAGTCTTTGACCAGGAGTGTCTTTAGAGAAATGCTTTCAACTTTCAGTCATAACCCTACATGTCCGACATTCCTGAGGCTCAACAGCTCTGCTTGAACCGTGATGTACAATGTGTGAGCCAATACTGAAATAATAGCCTTGACTTTTCAATTCACCACTGCCTTTTGTTGTTTAGAGGCTATAAGGACGTGGATGGCTAAAAGGTTCAATTATGTTACAAAAGCCAAGAGAGAAAACCAGTGTACTGGGCGTATTTTTCTATCCAATTCAACAAAACAGCGCTCAGTATTCATAAATCAGTCACTGCAATCTATAATGGAAAAGCCGAGATAAAAGCATGGCATTATTTATTGAACAAATCACTCATATGGTGAATGGTTACACTAAGTAAATTTTGTCCTTCTTTGTTTAGTGCTAAATGTTTGTACAGCATTTTGCTGAATCAAAGACAGAATTATTAAATCTTTCATTTAAATGGAAGGAAGAAGTTGCATCTTAAGGTGAATTACTTATCCATATACTGAACAATACCTATCAGCAGCATGTTACAAATATAAGTGTTTAATAATACAACCGTTTTTGGAAATCAAATGGAAAGTCAAGACAATAAAGTTTTTTTTTTTTTTAAAGTGAGTTTCTTATGGTTTCTCTCATTCTTGAGAGAATCAAACACGTACAATATCAGTTGGAGATTAGATAAGGACCAGATCTCTTTGTATCAGGGTACATTCTCAGGCACAAGTGCATGTTCATAAAACCCTATTTGGGAGGCGCGAAGAAGCTGTTGCGATTTTGCGATCAAAGACGAGGGATGAACACACTCAGTGAGGAAAGGGAGTTCACATCATCACTGGATGTGGCAGGGAGACGGCCAATAAAATCAGGCCTTCTCTTGTAAGAACAGTCCACCTTTCAACTGGGCGTGATGGTATGGAAAGGAGAACTGACCCTATATAATGTGAATATATTCCCCAAAATATACAATACTCCAAACATGTTGCTGGGGCAGATTCCATTCCTGTTGAGGCTCCATTGACATTTTTTAAAGGCATTTAAAATTGTACTTAGCACTTTAATCACTTGAATAACTGAAAGACTTAGGGTGCTTTTCATTATGCTAAATGATGCTACTTCTCGTCTTCTCTCCTCCTGCGACCCGGAAATTGTTCCCTCTGCGCTATGAAGGATTTTTCCAGTTCCTTAATTGCACTTTGAGGAGACCTGGAGCAAGGAGAGAGGAGGCTTCTGGAAGAGGTTATTAAGTCATGTTAGTGTCAGTGTACATTTTTATACAACTATGTGTTGGTTTGATGTGCCCAAGAAATCATGACATATAACACTGATCCATATGTAAATTAGAAGATTTCAAAGAAATATTAAATGATGGTTCAAATCAACAACAGTAATAATACTACTAATCAGCTATGTTAATCAATTTCTCTAAATAAAGATCTCTTGTGTTGTATAGGATTATAAAAAAAGATACATTCTGCGGACATTCATATACCTGTTGGTCTGACACGTGATCCACCTGTGCAGCACGTCATAACTAACTGATGTCATTCATTTCCTCTGTCCTTACATCTCTCTCATCCTTGCTGGGAGGAGCTACAATGTGAGGAAGAGATGCAAGTGAAGCAATCAAGGAGACATGTTTGCATAATGAAAAGTACACTTGATGTGTAGCAGTGATGTGTTAATTGCATTCTCTAGAGGTATCATTTGCAAGACTTGTGGCTTTTTGTGTGCACAAAATCACTGATACATTATGTTTGTTATGAGAAATTTGCAGTTTGAATAATGGTTTTCCACTTTTTAAGTGGATCAGTTCATACACTCAGACTTTCTAGTCTAGTGCCAAATCTGTAGACTAATGTTTGTACTGATTAATTAAATCATCAGTTATGCTGAAGAGGCCAGTTCTAAAAGCTACAAAAGCCTGTTGAGCAAGCTAAGCTGAGAGAAGTTCAAACTAGAGGGGTGGGTTTACATGCACATTGGTATCCTGGCTGTGAGTGTTATCATTCATCTTTGTTACAGCATGTAGATGTTTCCCGAGGTACTACTATTGAGTTGACGACACACTCGCACGGCAGAGGTGTGTAGATGCAATTTGTATCAGAGTATTACAGGTGTCATATTTAGTCTTTTCAAAACTAAAGTAAAGGCTTCAAGGTTTCTAACACCAAGGATATAACACTTACTCAATCTTTGTCATCTCCTGTGGCACATCAAGGCCAGAATGAGCCGTTTTTCATTCTTCTTTTAGTTATCCTGTCCATTACAGTTATGTGATGGACGGTATAAATAGGTATTTTTTTGGTCTACCCCCATCTCACTAATGGTGCTCTTACTTTTCTGATGGTTGGGATGCTGTATGTATAGGACAGAAGATCCTACATGGCCAGGATTTCATTGTTAGTTCATTCATAGTTCAATCCTTATGACACTCTGGCTCCCACAGGATAGAAATGATAGAAATTACTTTTTATACAACTAATTTAATTTAAAGAAAAAAAGTAAAGAAAGAAAGAAAGAAAGAAAAAGAAAAAATAAACAAGTTGTATATTTTGAAAGAAAAATAGCCTAGCTAATGCTTAACAGTTGCTTTCTTTTTTAACATAATAAAGAAATGTACCTGACATGTCTAATAAAACACAACTTTATCTTGCCAATAAAAAAGTATTGGTAAAATCAAAATGTTTGTTTTCCCCTCAAATTTCCATTTCTTTTACAATTACAACAATATTTTACTTTTATATTGATAAAAACTGAAAGAAAAAAAACTTTGTTAATTTCATTGCATTAGATTTCACAGGTGTTACCAATAAAGTGCTCAGTAAGTGTACATATATACAAACACAGAGTATGAGAACAATACAAAAAAAAAAAAATTAATGGTATTTTATTTCATTTAATTTCATTTATTTATTTAATTATTTATTGCAGTCTAGTAAACAGTATGTTCACATTAAAAAGCATGAAAAAGCAGAGTTTTTTTTAAGTCATGTTGCATAATCTCCATTAGTGTTACAAGGCTGAGACCCTTTGCACCAACAGCTTATTTGCTACACAAGGAAAACAAAACTTTCTTAGAGTTAAACCTCCCACTCAATGCCTGTGTGTATTTTTCTTGTATTCAACTGTTTTTGCCTGAAGGCCAATGCTGCAGAAAGAAGCAAGGACATATTGGTTAAATGTTTCTATCGTGTCTTCTTCATAATCGCTTTGTGTTTCTAAGGACACAGCGGTCACAGTAACCTGCTGTGCTCTTGGTGTTTGCTGCATCATCAAAACACAGGGTCTCCCCCTTCTGTACTCACCCTTTAGCACAAAAAGAAATGTGGGGGATATTCGATTAGTACAGAATATTCACACTAGTTATGATAATATTTACTCAAAAAAAAAATCGTGACATTCCTATCTCCTCTTGTCTTAAACCTGAGATTATAAGATACAACACTATTTGCCAAGTCAGGAATTAAGTAATCCTCTGTGCTCTCCAAACCTGACCAAGCCAGTCGCAGTTTGGGTTAGATAGGCAAGGTCTTCACACCCATGCCATACAAATGCAAATGAGAGAAATATGAAGATTAAAGGTATTTTACCTTTCTCTTTACAAGATTCTTAAGATTAATTAAAAGCTTAGCTTGTATAAGCAGTGCTTGTTGGGGCTGGTTCTAGCCTGCTATGTTAGGGTGGGCAGCTAGGAATAGTAGGTGGGCAACTTAGGCGAGAAGAAGCTACTAACCTGCAAGTTGCTGGTTTGGTTTAAGATACTAGCATCGCTTGTGTCTGAGATAACTGTTTTTATACATGATCCCTGACAAAAATAAGCAAAATAAACAGCCTGACAAAAGTAATATTAAGAACACTTATTTCTTCCAGTCTAAATGCAGCAGATATAGGAGAGCCTGCAGGGAAATATGAAATGTTCACAAAAAAGCAATGTATTTGTTTGTGTCCATTGACACGAAATGTCACATTATTTCATGACAGACAGCACCACTTTGCAACTAATGTATTTCAGTAGGAAGTACATTTTGTGTCGGCAGCACTCCAGACACGTCACCGTAGCAACCAAGAATGCAGAGCTTTCAAAAAAAAAAAAAGAGGCAACCAATGTATTTTAACCCAAATCATTTTTAATAACTAAATCTTGCCAAATTGTTTTCCATCCATCCATCCACCCACCCATCCATCCATTTTCTTCCACTTATCCTGAGCCTATCCCAGGAGTCATGAGGTGCAAACTCCACACAGAAAGGCCCCACCCAGCCTGTGGATTCAAACCCAGGACCCTCTTGCAGTGAGGCTACAGTGCTAACCCCTGCACCGCAGTCCTGCCCAAATGGATAGTGAATAATGTATTTTGAATCAATAATGTGTTAAAAATCACACAAATGAAAAGTAAAAAGCTGTGACATGTATGACTTAAACTTGAGTCTTCAGCGAAATGATTTGCTCCAATACCAACCCCTCCGATATTAAAAATATGATTTTGTGTACAGGACATGAATCAGTACCTATGAGGGCAGACAGATGAAAAATCGTGTCCAGGGACACAAAAGTAAGGGCAAGAAATTCGTGTTCAGGAGCACGGAAAAAGGAAAATTTGTGCCCAGAAACACCAGTCAATAGAGGCTATAACTTATTCACAAACGGTTGTGAGACTGTGCTGTAGTCAGCAGTCACAGCAGGAATCAAGATCTGCACTTTTTTTTTCTTTTAAAGATTAGCACAGTTAATAGACACAGAGGTGGAGTCTCTCCAAACACCCAGAACAAAACCTGTCCTGCTTTTCTATGTTTACTTATAACAAAGTGCAGCTATGAAATACTTGCAGTAAAAGGAAAATGTAAAATAATTAGTGGGTGAACTTAATATTCAGTAAAGCAAAATATTATGTCTTCAGTAAATATCTCACCCTCTAGTTTACATGTAAATATAAGCATCTCTTCAGAGGAAAAGTGAATTCAATGAGGATCTTATTTTCTTATTGCTAGGCTACTCATTCAATGTTGTCCTATGATAAAAGTACACAAAGATATTCTAAATAACAATAAAATATGATAATGTATGTCTTAGGGAAATGTTAATACACACATTGGCAGAGTCTCTCCTAGTGCCCTGCAGCCAGTCAGAAAAGATGCAAAAAAGGGGAATTCTCTAACGGATTTAACATATGGCTTTGGTTTTTATTTTTCGCAAACAAATTATGGAATTAGTAAATCTATTGTTAGGTTAACCAAGTGAGAGTTCAAGTATCACAGTATGTCTTACAATCACAAAAGCTGCTACTAAAGGTGAACTGCTACACAGGAATTTAGACTTTATGGCAGAAAATACCAAGAACAATGTATAAACTCATCTGCATCATCAGTTAGGGCAGGCTGTACATTTGGACCATGTGTGTGCATGTGTGTGTGCGTGCTTTACTTGTTGCCTTGCCCTGGGCTTACAGATGAACCCGGATCTTTAGATGTCTGTTTATTCCTCTGATCACGTCAAAAGGGTGTGCAGTGGGTGAATTGGGGGCAGGCTGTAGGCTGCCCACCCAGTCACAAGGTGCAATCTTTTTTTCCATTGGCTGAACAAAAACACAAATAATTTTTCTTGACTTTTGATTGCATGGGCAAGATACACTTTTGGTTGGGCTAAGACCACCCCTGCTCATAGCTAAAAGTGACCTAAGTGCTGGTTGAGCTTATCCTTAGCTATTATAGAAGGTACCGCTGGAACATCTAATCGAAACGCTTCACAATAACAGCTGCCACCTATGTGGCAAGCCATCAAGTGCCAAATAGAGTGCAGCTACTGTTAACTTATAAGGCTGACATAATATACATGATAACAGCGTTTCGCATGTTGTAAAAATACCAACAGTATTATGAAAATAGATAACAAAAGTTACTTTTTCAATACTGTTTATTTATATGGGCAGTGGGTACCTAAAATTGGGTACTTTGGGCATACTAGTCAGAAGACATGTTGCACATCCAATCATATAAACCCGTTTCCTATAGGCAGTCGGTGTGATAAAGAGGATAACTCTACTTTATGGTTATTATCGAGGTCATTGTGGAGGTCGTGTGCTAAACTGTTTCCTGTTAATTGTTACAGTGGCCCTTTCATGGCCATAGAAATTATCACTCTGGCATGAGAGGAAGTGAAGTAACAATGACTGCGGTTACATACACTCTTATTTAAATCCTGAATATTTCTGGTCATCTGTTTGCATGTGATGCAATTTCATACAGTCTGGAATTTGCATGTGCCATACCTAATGAGATAGGGGAACATCACAAAGGTCATTAAGATGTCAAGAATTCGTCTTCCTCAGCTACAAACAAACATCTTTGACAAATGCGTCATCAGCTTGCTGAAGATGGATATCTGCACAGTATTTCTCATTACTGCGTTACTCTTATTTCCTATATATATATGAGTTTGTATTTAAAACAAACTCTTCACAGTGGACCAATTCACTTTCTAAGCTGCCATTTTTGGAAAGAGGAGAAAGATTCATCTTAATGAATTTATATCAGGAGAACATGTAATCAGAAGAAAAACTTTTAAAAACTGATAAATCTAAACAGTTTAGATTTATCAGTTTATGAAATGGTTTATTTTACTTGTTTAAATCTATTTGAGTCTGTTTATTCTGACTGAGGTGTTTATATGTAGCATTTTTTATTCTGTTTGGGCTGTTAAACTGATCAAGGGGATGAGGGTAGATGAATGGGTCGACAAACAGACAGACTTTAGACTGCTCTCTTTTTAATGCTGACCACTATTTTAAACCAGCGCTGATGTTTCCCTTAATCTAGTTACCGACAACGTTTGGATGCTGGATAGCATGGTATAAACACCCTATGTGGTCATTGTTAAGAAAATGAGTTAAATAAAAGTAAAGAATATGTTCTTGCATTGAGTTTATCAGTTTAGACTTTGAGGAGATACACACCATCTTCCTCCTTTTAAACATAAACGAGTAGGTACTTGTCACTGTCGAAGATGCAAGATTCATGTGCACAAGAAGCAGACTCATGTATTCTGTGTGCATGAGTGTCTGTGTTTGTGGCTGTGTGTGGTAAAGGAACCAGGACACACAAGAGACAAGACAAAGAGTCACTGCCCTCAAGCTGTGGGCTCAAGCTTTAGAGAGCCATCCCAGTAACAGTACGGGGGGGTTCATGGAGCTAATCAGACCCCTGGGACAAACTCTCAGGCAACAGTTTTTCTGTTGTTGATACTTGGAGATTCTCTACACAAAAGGACAAAGAGAGATAAAGTCAGTCTGAAGGTCTTTCTCTCCCTCTGCTAATCATCCACCTTTGGCTGGATCCTGGGTCCAGGACAAGGCTGAATTAATTAATTGATACATGTGAGAATCTATCTAAAAGCTTTCTTTATATTTTCAATAGTCTCACTTCTGTGAACTCAGTGTGCTATCACATGTATGAAGCAACTGTATAAAATGCTGACATACAGTTAAGTTCTTAAGTATTTGGAAAATGACACAATCTGGGAGGTTTAACAAAAGTATTGTATTAACTGTTTAGGAATTACAGGATATAGGAATTACATAGTCCCCCATTTTCAGAGGTTCAAAATTAATTAATTAATTTAAAATTATGTAACTAACATAATTTTAAATATAAGGATTATTTTTAATAATGGGATAAAAATCTTTCGCAGTCAGTGACTGCCTGAAGTCTAGAACCCGTGGACATCACAAATGCTGAGTTTCCTCTCTTGAGATGCTCTGCCAGGCCTTTACTGCAGCCACCTTCAGTTGCTGCTTGTTTGTGGGTCTCTCTGCCTTCAGTTTTGTCTTCAGTAACTGAAGAGCATGCTCTACTGGGTTGAGATCAGGTGACAGACTTGGTCATTGAAAAATATTCCATTACTTTGCTTTGAGAAACTCTTGGGTTGCTTTTGCAGTATGCTTTGGGTCATTATCCATTTGCACTGTGAAGCGCAGTCCGACCAGTTTTGCAGCATTTGGCTGAACCCGAGCAGAGTATAACCCTGTACACTTCACAAGTCATCTTGCTACTTCTATAAGTAGTCACATTATCAATAAACACTAGTTCCACTGGTAGCCATACATGGCCATGTTATAACAATCTCCGCCATGTTTGACAGATAATGTGGTATGCTTTGGACCATGAGCTGTTCCTTTTCTTCTCCATACTTTTCTCTTTTCATGATTCTGAAACAAGTTAATCTTGGTTTCATCTGTCTAAAGAATTTTTTTTCCAGAAATTTGCAGGCTCTTTTAGATGATATCTGGCATAGTCTAATCTGGCCTTCTTGTTCTTGACTGTAACCATTTGTTTGGACCTTGTTGTAAACCTTCTGTGTTTCCATTCATGAAGGCATCTCTTGATTATAGACTTTGACAATTATATGTGTACATTGATGAGAGTGATTATCCACTTCAGTTCTCTTCCTTGCCTTTTGTTTTTTCAGCCTGTGGTGGCCTCCTTCACTCATATTGACATCTCTTTGGACCTCCCATTAGGACGTTCTAGTGAAAAGCTACCAAATGCAAATTCAACACTTAGAATCAACTCCACATCTTTTATCTTCTTAATTTTTCATGGAATAATGAGGGAACAGGCCTCACCTGACCATGAAACTGATTTTCAGTTGACTGTCCAATTACTTTTGAGCCTCTGAAAATGGGGGACTGTGTATAAAAATGGCCATAATTCCCAAACAGTTAAAGCAATACTTTCATTAAACCCCTGGAATTCAAGCTGAAAGTCTGCACTTCAGTTATATATTGTGTTTGATTTAGGATACACTGTGGTGGTGTACAGAGGCAAAATTAGAAAAACTGTGTCATTGTCCAAATACTTATGGACCTAACCATAAGTGCCTGCCATGTCCAGGAAAGCTATCATTAAAAAACTCAGAGCTTCCAGAAATTTTTTATATGGTGTTGGTACCCAGAAATTGGACAACTGTACAAAAAGACTTATGCCCCTGGGACATGGGCCCAATCCCATTCTCCACACCCACAGACTCATTGACTTTGAGGGGCGTGTTCCAGCTACACGCGTCAAGGCTCAGGGCATAAGGGCATAAAAGGGCATAAGGGCTTTGATCCGGTCTTTCCAAAGCCTTTATGCACTCTCTTTCTAAGTCTGCATATCTCTAGACATTTTCATCCTGAGGGAATTGTTCATAGCAAAATTACTAGCGTACTATACTGGTTGTTCTGCCCCACGCATAACATATGCAAACCAAGCAAGGATGGGTTAGGGAATAAATCTGGTCGGAGGTTTATCTGTACATGACAGCATCTGGCTACTTGCTGTTGTCGTTATTTCTAGCAAGTTTCTGGAGATGTTTGTATTTTGAGTCAAACATCTGTTTAGGATTTATGTATATTTATTGCTTTCCTGAGTGTTGATAGTTAAGGGAAATGTATAAACACTATAAATTTTAAAAAAGTAAAATAAGTCTTATAGCAGTGACTCTCAAATACATTCTGGTGTCAGGGCTCTGTTTCCATTTCTTTTTTCCCCCTAATGGTAATGCACAGTTTCCAAGCAACGTGTGGTGTGACAATATTATGTCCCATTCTTCTTTTTTATACGATTTTGAGCCTTCATGAAGTCACACACTACAGCTGTGACTTCAATTTAGTCTGTGAGGGTTTAGTGATTAGACCTTAGGGTGGAGACTAGGATTGCACCATGCTCTCAGGCAACAATTTCTACTGTTGATACTTGGAGATTCTTGACACACAAGGACACAGAGTGATATAGTCAATCTCAAGGTCTTTCTCTTCCTTGCTTTTCAACTATATTTGAGTGCTGAGTGAAGCAGTATCATTATATAGTATATATGTTAATATACTGCAGTTTTGGCCATAAACTGCTTCTGGAATGAGGCTTCACATTTTTATAAATGTAGGTCTAATAGAATGGAAAGCAAGAAATACAACAAGGATAATCAAGTACATACTGCATATCATATTCAATATTTATCGAAATACACAGCAATGTTATACAGTATCATTTTTCCATAACACAATAAATGATAATGACCCTGATACAAGTGGATTACATGAACCAAACCCAGATTTGAACAGATTTAGTACTGCTGAAATGTAATGTAGATTGTTTTAGATGGAATGCTTTAAATAAATCAACTTCAGATTTGGAGAAAGAAAAATCTTCACCAGTAATAATCATTAATTCACAGGCATAAGCATTTATCCATTATTTTGCTTTAAGTGTAACATGAAGATGACATGCTAACAAGAATAAAACTGGGTATATGTAAGCTTAGATTTTGATAATATTATGAATTAAACTTGATTTTGTACGTTCCGAAGAAAGTATTTCTGAATAATCTTGCAAATTACCTTATAGATCAAGGCATCTTATCACTTTAATGCAGATATCCTATAAAATAATAAATACTGAAGAACAGAAGATTGAAATGATTGAAAAGGCACAAGACATAGATGTCTTGGTAAAACTGTCATTGCAAAATCTCTGATGCCTGACAAATTTACATAATCTCAAGGTATGTATCACTGTAGCATCCACCACTAAATGCGAGTAGTGGAACAGTAGAATTTCTATGTGATATTTACCTTAAAAGTCTGCATTCTTTTTTTCTTTTTTTTTTTCTTATCAGAAAATTCTGATTATACAGTATATCAAGATTAAGGAGCTGAGAGATCATACATGCACAGCTAGAGAAAACCCATGTTCTCTCAACAGAGTAATGTTTCTCACACCAGAATGTGACTGGGAAAAATCTACTCAAGTCAGACTGCAGAAAGATGTTGCTTCTTATGTTTTATGGAAATCAAATTGACTAACTGAATTCCCTCAAAGCCCCTCCAGTAATCTTGCCCTGAAGCTTCTGACATTCATGCAAAGGTGAAGACAAACTGTCTTTGGTGATTGGTGCAATATTGTCCCAGGGGTTAGAGCTACTGCCAATCAGTAGACTTGCAATCTAGCTAGGATCCTGAACCAGATTTTTTTTTTTCTGTTAAGTGTGTATGTTCACAGGAAGCAAAAGAACAGTAAATGCTATTATCAATTATTTTTTTGTGTTCAGTATTAGTCTTATTAAAGATATTCATATAATCTCTCTATATAAGTACAAATAAAAAAAAGTGCTGATGTGTGGTTATTAATGCATGTCTTGCCTTCTTCCTCTTCTTCTTCTTCTTCTTCTTCTTCTTCTTCTTCTTCTTCCTCTTCTTTTGGCTGCAGATTACCTGCCTCCATCTCACCCTATCCCTTGCATCCTCTTCTGTCACACAAATCCTCTGCATGTCCTCCTTCACTCCGTCAGTTTCATCTTAACTCCTTTGTCTTCACCCAACAGTAGCATAGTTTAGTAGTAAACTAAGCTTTTAACATGTATTGCATATACACACGTGTATATGGTAGAAACATAGTGTAAGAAGAAGGTGGAATTATATACAGTGCCTTGAAAAAGTATTCATACCCCTTGAAACTTCTAACATTTTGTCACTTTACAACCACAAACTTAAATGTATTTTATTGGGGTTTTATGTGATAGACCAACACAAAGTAGTGCATAATTGTGAAGTGGAAGGAAAATGATACATGGTGTTCAAAAGTTTTTGCAAATAAAATTCTGAAAAGTGTGGCGTGCATTAGTATTCGGCCCCCTTTTACTTTGATACCCCTAAATAAAATCCAGTGCAACCAACTGTCTTCAGAAGTCACCTAATTAGTAAATAGAGTCCACCTGTGTGTACTTTAATCTCAGTATAAATACAGCTGTTCTGTGAAGGCCTCAGAGGTTTGTTATGTGGAAGAAGGTGCTCTGGTCAGATGAGACCAAAA
>VUQI01023191.1:7008-19575 GCA_015106735.1 Paratilapia polleni
TGGCAGGAAGAGCAAAGCGAAGTGGCATCACAGCAGATCCCATGATATGTTCTATGTAAGACATCCCTGCCTGAAGATGGCCTCTTTTAAAAAAAAAAACAAAAAAAAAAAAAACGGGGGGACTGTTGTCCTAAAGATGCCGACATGGTAGTCAGCCAGTCAAGAAGAGGTTCTTTTTCTAAAGAACAAAGCCAAGATGATGAAAGTGGGAACCATCGCCAATTTGTCTCATGCTTCAACAGCATGGAGTGAATGGCTCAGTATTTTTCTACACAGCTTGATCCCCTCCTTTTAACCTAATTGTTATCAGGCCTGTGTGTGATAGTGAGTGGAGTTTATTGTGCCATTCCACCCTGGCTTTTTGTTTTTCATCACTGTTCCTTCTATGCAAAAAATGACCTATTTTAGCCTTTGTACAGATTATTTTGTATGAATAATGTACTGAAATAAAGTGAACAGAATCAACCATGGATACTTTTTTTTCCCTTATTATTAAAACATTTCTTTTTTTTAATTTCCCCGCCTCATCCACCAGCACAGCTCATTTCATTAACCTGAATTTGGAAGGCTTTCATTTTGATGAGACTGTTTAATTTGTCCCCACACAGCATTGCTGAGCTTGTTAACCTGCAGCTGAGGTGATCTGCAGGTTGTTTCTTTTGCTAACTGTTCTTGCACTGTCTTGTATCCCTGGTTATACTTGTCATCTTTTTAATGTCACATGCAAAAACAGCATAGCTGATACTGCTGCACGCTTATTGTTGCTCCCTACTATTTGTTCTTTTAAACCTCCAATGTGTTTAATAGATCTGCAGTAGCAGTTAAAAGTTTGGACACATGCATCCATTAAAAGGTTCTTCATTTACTATTTTTTTCCTATTGTATATTATCTAAAGATACCAAAACTATGGAATTATGTAGGTTGTTTTATTCAGAGCTCAACACAATACAACCAGTTTGGCTACCCCAACATTAGGTCGCAACATGCAACAGGACACCTTTAAGATATCAAATTGGTGTTTGGCCAAGAAACCAAGCGATGACTGCTGCATCATATGACCTGGTGTCCACAATCACCCGATATACACCCAGTTCAAATGGTTTAGTCCTCAGATTATGTGCTCATCTTTTCGCTTTCCTCTCAGGCAAACTGGATGCTGCAAATTACCACTCATCTTAAGTGTGGTTCTGTCAGAGGTTTCTTCCTATTACAAGGGAGTCTTCATTGGTGCAAGGGGCTGCTCAAAGGAGGGATTGTTTAGTTGCTTTCTACAATATTGTAAGGTCTTGACCTTATAGTGCTCATCAGATTGTCCCGTTTCCCGTGTTTGTGTACTTTTACCTCAGAAAGTGAAAGCAACTGGGATGCTACAAAGAAAAACACAGTTGTGATACCTTTAGTAGTTTTCTACAGTGAAAAAAATGGTACAAATAAGGAAGACCCTTGAGTAGGTAGGTCCATAATTTGGACTGGTACTGTATGTGAATGTCTTGACTGAAAAAGGATACATTTAAATTTTATAATTACAGAAATGCAATTAAAGAAAAATCAGTTTATCAAATCACTTAATTTGATAAACTGACTTAATGACTTCATGGATTTTTTTTAAATTTACAATTAAACCCTCATATACCTTCTAGCAAGAAGAAGGGTAACACTTTCCATCTGTGCCATAAATGTGAAGCCACAGGCTAACTTTGTTCAGCTTAGTTTAGCATAAAAGGTATAATGAAGACACCTGACTCTTTTTAAGACTAACAAAAAAAACAAAAAAAATATAACACAAAAGAAACTTTTGTGTGTGATTAATCTCTCAAAAACACTTTAATGTAAAAATTACAATAACATGCTGTTTTTTGTTTTTTTTATGTAAACTGCATTTATGCAGCTTCTCTCAGCTAAGAACAGGAAACTGAGTCTACAATTCACACAGGCGCACCAAAATTGGACAATAGAAGACTGGAAAAACATTGCTTGGTCTGATGAGTCTTGATTTCTGCTCATTCGGATGGCAGGGTCATGCTGCAATGTATCAATAGTTCAGGCTGGAGGTGGCGGTGTAATGGTGTGGGGGATATTTTCTTGGTACATTTTGGGCCCCTTAGTACCCCTTTAGCATTGTGTAAACACCGCAGCCTACCTGAGTATTGTTGCTGACCATAGAGTACCCATCTTCTGATGGTTCCCACAAAATCATCTCAAACTGGTTCCTTGAACATGACATGATGATGAGAAATTCACTGTACTCAAATGGCCAAAGGCAAAAGGGGGTCCAACCTTGTACTAGCAAGACATAACTAAAGTGTCCAGTGAGCATATATTTGCATACAAAAACTCACACACTGATGATACATGGGGGACAGTTTTTGTGGTTTAGTATCTTACCCAAGGGAACGTTAATATGTGGACTGGAGGAGCCACTTCTGCTTTACTTTTCCCCTTTTTTCACTTTTTTCATGCTAACCAGTTAAGCTAACCAGCTACTTGCAGTACCTTTACAATTACGGACATCACTGTAGTATCATCTGTGGTATATCTTTTCATGTAACTCATAACTGGAATCCATATATTCATTTGACATTACCAAAGGTAAAGTAAAAATGCTGAATAATTACAAAGGGCAAACCCCTCCCAATTAAGTTTCTGTACGACTACAATCTAAGCTGTGTTCGAAAAAAAGAAAAGGAAAGATTAATCTCATTAAGTATGGTCACAGAGTCACAGAGTTACTGAGGGACCTCGTGTCCTTCTGTCACTCCACAGGAGACGTCTGATGTAATGATAAAACAAAATAATAAGTCTGTGATCAAGTATTCACGTACAGTATTCCTACTGCCAAGGACAGTTCAAACCACATTTCTGAATTATGAGCTGAAGTCTGAAATTCAATCAGCCAGTGATGAACGTTTTATATATTTACTTTATGGTCACGTTTTTGTGCTACATCCTCAGATGATCCCTCTGGTCACTCTGACAGATGATCCATCATCACCAGTCGATAATCAGCTTCAGTTTTTCCATCTATATCTCATCACAGAGTAGGTGGCGTGACATTTTTTTGCTTCTTTATTCGTTTGAATGTTATTTGGCTGAAATTCAGCAGATTAAATCTCGAGCACAGTGGAGACATAACAGCAAAATGCCTGATGTCATGTAACTACATTAGATGTTCTTCCTCTCAAAGATGTCATTGTCTAGCCTTTGTCAACTGTCATTCTGCTTTATTCATTGCAGCAGTAAATCTGTCTTTGAATCTGTAATTTGTAGACGCGAGTCTTTCAGAAGCAGTAAACATTAATACTCAAAGAAGAATCCAATGCAGCTGCAGGAATATGATATAGAATCTAGGGACTTTGACATAGCAGAGAAAGAAAGGAGACAGAGGTAAACTAACAGCAGGATGACAATACTCCAAAGCTTGTAGGCCATTCAGCTGCAGTCAGCCAGAGATATTTTTTGTGCAATCTGACCTGTCAGCCTACATAGACAGTTCTGGGGCCTACCAGCTTGGTGAGGCAGTATCACAGATCCATGCCCCCTTTTTTTAGCCACCCTGACACCACCACAGCCGGCAAGCAACCCCCTTCTCACAGAATCACATGGCACCTGAGGATCTGCAGGGTGGGGCAGGAATTGGGGGCTGTTTTCAAGTGAAACTCACTGTAGCTTTACGTGTTGGACTGTAAACACCACAATAAATAATGGACAGGAAACTGAATCTGAAACGAGCTGAGACATTCTCCTTTGTCAACCCGTGGATCAGATACTTTCTCTTCTTCTTCAGCTTCTTATTTTGGGTGAGTAGAGTTGCAACGATAAAGCTGTTATTCTGTCCCATGAGACAATACACTCTAAATATTTTCGAGAATACAGATCACCAGCTATCAGGGAGCTTTCAAAGAAGACAGATCTGCTACAAAGAGAAGCCAAAAAAGAAGAAGCATATAAATAACAAATGAAGAAATGTAATTCAACTAGTATCTAGAGTTAAAAACAGCAGGAGCACCCAGCCTCCATGCTGCTACCTATTTCAAGTTTAGTACAGTTATATATGAGCACTTTGATTGCCTGTATACATCACTGCAGCAATGCATTCGTATCAGATCAGTTGAGTACTGACTCATACTGAACTATAAAACACCGGCCAACCATGCAAGCACGCTGGTACTCTGTAAATAAATGCTACTTGGAAGTTGTTGTTGAATGTAATATAGGCTGCATCATTTCACAACATGATGGCACAAATTTGGAGTCCACAGTTGTAGTGGCTCCTAATCAGGGGAACATGTAAGTGCAGATGAAAACAAAAAATAAGTTGGTTGAAACCACTGTGAAGTGGAAGGGGACACTCTTTGTTTGTTTGTTTTTTAATTTAAACAATATTCTTAATGTTAATATAAGCTATTTTGTAGAGAGTTGTTAATAATTTGGACTAATGAACAAACTGGGAGAGTTTCATGCAGATCAAAGCAAGAAATGTTTACTTTTGGAACCAGGGCTGCACAAAAGGCTCCTCCCACTTGACAACTCCATTGGCTAAACAGTGAAATAGTTAAATACCTGAAATGCAATAGATAAACTGTTACATTTCAGCCAACATAGTGGATATATAATTAAACCAGATATTCAGTTGTACTGCATAAATGTGTGGAATTACTGTGACATGCTTATTCATTACTTTTGCTCACTAGCACAGGAGATGGTCTGACCCAGTCGCAATTTAGCCCTCGTCAAAGTCACTCAGCTCGTCACACCTTGCCCATTTCTCTTGTATTCAACACACTGACAAGTCCCTAAATCTCTCATTTTCCAAATATATCTCAGGCCTTTACATGCACCCCTGTTGACATAATCATTGTTATGTGTCTCATGAGTGCAAGTCTTAAATTATACAAGCTCCCCTATTGTGGTTCGTAGTGTAACAAAAAAAGACAACAAGACAGCTGGGACTTTCAGGGAAAGTGATAGAAAGGTAGAGCAGATACTCTGACGAAGCCATTAAACCATCCACCAGGTCCTCCATGAGCAGTTGCTTTCACACAAAAATGCACACCATTAAGATAGAGTTGTCTGACTCACTCACTTTCCTACCACATTACAACTTGAGCACACAGATCACATCTCTAACTCTACTAAGTCCCTACACCTCCATTATATCCCTGTTCATCCAATCCTCCACAGAAACAGTGGGGGGGCAAACACTGTACTGTGCTCCTACTGTGTTTAGAGCCAATCAGCAATAACTGCAGCCGCAGCAGCCACACACCCCAGCCTGTGTTGACTTTGTTTATCAGACATGGGCTCAGAAGCGAATACTGCAGCCCTAATCCATCAGGCCTTTGTCCCCACATCCCCATGGCTCAGTTGAGCTGGCTTTCACCTCCACACACAATCCTCTGGGAGAAGCCTGATTCATCCCTTTGAAAAGCCTGAAAAACAGAGCTGGAATACATTCACTGCATAAGTGTGTCTCCTGTTGCAAATGCCACCCTCATTCACAAAAGGCACACTCAGTGGAAAAATGACAAAAGGAGCTGCAGGTGCACACACTCCTACACAACAGAAAATACCCCTTAAAAAAAATGTACTTTCAAAAATCTTGAAGATGGCACTTCCAAAGAAAATATGCACTATCCATGTCTTGTGTTTTGGCAGCTTTTTCTCTTGTCAAGGTATATTATTGATTCAAAAAGTAGCACCATACTCTGTCATGCAATAATTTCCATCTCCAGAGCACAAAATACAGGTTTGGCATGGAGGCTGGGCAAAGAAAAATTATACCTCTTTCATTGCAAATTATGCCATGGAACATGGTTCTTTGTGACCTCTAGAGATCCAATACAGGCCTCTGAGACAGAAACAAAACAAATCCATGTTTATAAAGGCTGAACAAAATGCATCCTTTATACAAACAGACAGACACGCTCACACACACACACAACATTAGCAATCAGGAGATTGTCTCTGAATTTGGAGGCTGGAAATGGAAGCCAAGACCACACAGACTGTTATTCAAGGAGAGAAAAACAATCAAAGGGAGAAGGGAAATTAATGTTGACAATGCAATCAACAGGAAGCATTAATTCCACCTGTTTTCCACTCACTTGGCTGCTTTAGTATGTGGATTCTGTTAGCGTGAACTCACCTCTTCAGCAGTTTACAACACATGCTCAGGTAACACTATTACAAACACACACACACCCATCACAGTGAAGGATTCAGTGAACTTAGGGTGGATAACAAAAACAATTCTCTAACCAAGGTCAAATTCTTTTCTCAATTATGTAAATCATGATAAAAACTGAAGAAAGAAGTTTTCACTTCTGGAGGTTTTGCATTGAAATCACAGGTGGACTGAGTCTGATTTCTGTTGTGATTAAAACATTAAACTGCGATCCATATGTTATTGTTTTTTTTTTCCAGTTGATATCCATCTGTTTGTTTATCACCAACACATAAACTGGTGTAGTTGCCATGGCTACAGGTGCTTTGCCTACTCAGCACCTGAGGAAAAGCTTATCATCACTAATCTAATCACGCCTGTCCTGCAAATAAAAGCCTGTTCAAGACAGAGACTGCACACTGGAAGGAACGTGTTTCTTTTCAAGAAGTTTTCAAACATCGAAATAAAGACTAAACCTGGATAAATTACAAATCCGCTGCATTATGTGGGCTTTGCTATTGCTAATTAATTACCAGCTTAGAAGTACCTGGTGTTGAATTTCTCAAGCAGAATATGAAGGACAAGCACAGCAAACACAATAGAGAAGACAAGCAAGCAATTTGCTCGCTATGCTAGTCTTCATGTAATAAGAATAACCTCTGTTTTTTTTCCAGGTTTTCTCCCTGTTGATTGTTGCAATTGGTGTGTATGCTAAAGTCCAGAAGGCCACAGGTACATAAGAAGACACTTATTCCTCACAACAGCTGAACTCTACATAAATCTGCCATTATATGAGATTACAATTAACTACAACTAATGTCCATTTAACTGCAGCTTTATGTCCAAATTGAATTGCAGACCAGTGATAAACTGACATGAGGAATGAGGTGGTGCCCTCTTTGTAAACTGTTAATCTTTACCGACATAAAGCAAATGTATGTCAGGTTTAAGCTTTGTACTTATTTTACCTGGTGTCTTTGTTTTTGTAGTCGACAGACAACCAAAAAGATTAACCTGGATTCATCCCACTGATTAAGCCTCTGTAACGTGCATAATCCCACAATAGATCGTTAATGATTTCAGAGTATGAAGGCACATAGCACAGGAAGGGACGATGCAAAAATAGGAAAACAATGCATAGGATGGAATTAATTTAAATAAAGATCAGATATTAAAAAAAACAAAAAACAAAACCCGAAATAAAGGCAGTAAACAGAGGCTGTTTCCCTGTCTTTCTGCCAGACACGGTGAGGGACACGTTCCTGATCGACCCAGCTGTCATCCTAATTGTGGTGGGGGTGGTCATGTTCTTCATCACTTTCTGTGGCTGTATTGGAGCTCTCAGAGAGAACATTCGCCTCCTCAAGACAGTAATAGACCTAACAGACACATTACTAATACTGGCGCTGTGTTTTGCTTCCGATACGGTAGCTCACATTACATTTAATCCAAAGCCAAGTCTCACATCTTATGTGTAACAACTAATCTTTCCATTATAATGACTTTAGTCAGACTGCTTTTTAATATTTTTGTCTTTACTCTCTCTAGTTCTCCTTCAGCCTCACACTGGTCTTCCTCACTCAGATGGCCATAGCAATTCTGGGCTTCTTTTACTCCGATCAGGTACCTGCCTCTTTACAGACAATTCTGTGCACTGGCTGAGTTATTCTATGAGGCCATTTAAGGTCACATTCAGGCTCCAGTGATATCAACAATGAGCGCTATTGATTTAGTGTTCTTTCCCAGCTTTTGGACATTCTGTACATTTGTAAAATGTGGTATATACAACTTAATAAGGCAGACATCTGATCCCACAGATGGGCCTGCTAAGCCCACAGGGGAAATGTCTTGTTAATGTCTGTGCTGTGCAGCATACGCAGGAAACAGAAAGACATATACACCAGCTTCCAATATAAATCAGTGTTTGTGTCATTCTCTATTAATCCTCCAAATGTCTCAGGCTTCTTTTGTAGACTGACAGAACAGACAGGAGAACTAAAAACTATTTTGGTTTATTACAACTCTGGCATTTTTAGTGGTTTTAAACGCTACTGGCGATAACAGCAATAGCAGCACTGTACTCAACAAGATAACTGCTGGCATCTGGGGGACAATGGCAAGAAACAAGAGTAGTCAGTAAGGTTTTCTGTCCTAGTATACCCACAAACTTTAACATTCTACATAAATAAACAATGGTGTCTGCATAGAGCAGTTATTCCCACAGACCACAACTTTTACTGATTTCCTAATTAAGACAACCTGGCTAAACAGTGTTACTCTCAGCCTGTCTGGCTGTGTGTCTTGCACTGTGATTCTTGAATTTTAGGCTTTAAAGAATAACATTACAAGTATTCAACAATTTAAAAAAAAAAGATCCTATTTAGATAATTTATTATTATAATTGTGGGCTGAGTTTCTTAATTCCCAAGTTTGCATAAGAGACATTAAAAATGCCTGTTTTCTCTTTTTTTTATTTTTATTTTTTTTAATTTGCCTGTGTCTTTGTAACAACAGGTGACATACTCTGTGGCTGCAAGAATGCATACATGTACTATATACACAAGCCTACATCTCAGCCCTTATATGACCCAAGTGATTGGTTTAAAGACTACAGGGATGAGAAGTATCCCCCTCCTAGCATCCACTTATCTCCTTCAGTAACATCCCATTAGGGCTCCACTGAGAATAAAAACACAACAGCCAGCAGTGGCAGCATTCCCTGTCATCAGCGTACGGTGGCGGGGTTCCTGGTGCCTGATGATACCTCTCCTCTCCCTTGTGTTCTCTGTCAGCACTCAGACTGCCTGCTGCTAAACAGAGCAGTTTAACAACCCTCCCAGCATCCTTCCTCGCTAAATGATTCAAATGCTTCGGCACTTCAAAGTGGAACCAAATGTTCCATTTCAACAGATCCCTTGAAGGAGACTTTGCCGCTAATGACACAGTGTGACGGTAGCCTCCAAAGCCCACAAGCAAACTATACCACGTGGAAACACAGAAACAGGGGGAGGCACAGGGTGAGAGTAAGGAACATTGTAAAAATCCTAACACAATTTAGCAAAACTACTTCAGGATAAAATTATGGGTTATTTTGACAGTGCTCACAGTATTTATCAATATAACCTGTTCTAACGCAGTTCGCAATGCGAAGAATTCACAAAGCCTTTAGCAAAACATTCAGAGAAGTTCATTTTAATGAAATTTTAAAGTTCAGTGGCTTATTAGCATACAGTGCTCCTATTAGCATATATTACATCTGAACTCAGCCTGTATAACCATGGCCCTCTTTTCTCTCAGAATCTTAAAGGAAGGAAGAATAGAAAACAAATATTAACAATGCCAGGCCTCATTAATACCTTGAAAATGAAAATAATGTTATGAACAATAAGAGAAAATAAAATTTAAAACAAAATTTCACTGTCTGAATCAGCCTCATTCAGTTTAAAAACCTCATTACTGATTACTCAATCAAATAATGCATTTATATATCATCTAGGTTTTGTTTACTCAGCTCGAGAGGGCCTGATGAAAATTACCACATTATAATAACAAATGGCTAAGTTCAAGCAATTATCAGCTGCAGCTGAAATAGTGTACAACCTGCATATGTGCTTTGTGTTTGGTATGCATTGCATGTATAGATCTCAAAGGCATAAATGGATGTATTATTATTATTATGTATGCTCTGCTGCTGTCTTGTTTATATACATCCAACAGGATGCTTATACAATGCAAACAAGATGATGTTATGTTTCCCCCCTCCACCACCCATGTATTAGTATTTGTTTATTTTCATATAGAGAGAAAAATGCACATAGAATATTCAATGACCAGGCTATTGGTGCATAATGTGTCGTTTATTGTCTAAAAAGCTAATCTTAAAACTTGTCCCAGGATGGCCTTTTATTAAAAAAAGGACAAAAAAAAGCACAATGCAATAATGGACATGAATACTCTGTATGCAAATGATGAAAAAGCACCATAAAAAGTAGATTAAATCTAAAGCAAAGCCAACTGATTAACTATGAATACGTGCCTGACAGCTCCTCAGAAACAGTTTTAGTTTGGATTTTAAATTATCCCAGATATCATCCATTTTGAGCTTTGTGAGGATTTCCACAGCATCTGCTCAACAGAGGGTTCACAAAAAATTACTTTACAATTCTCAAAAATGCACCTCCAGTAAGTAACTGAGAAGTCTACCATGTCACTAAGCACCTTAGCAGGCAAGTAACAAAGACATTTGATGATAGCTCATCTGTGGCAAATTCAATGAAGTTACAAAAACATAACAGCTTTAATTTCTTTAATTTCATGCTAATGTTGATATTAAAGCTATTATTCTGTGTATTAATTCCCCCTTTTTCCTCTCTCTTAGGCACGAGATGCTTTGGGAAAGTTTGTAAAGAAAGCAATTGTGCACTACAGGGATGACCTGGATCTGCAGAACCTGATGGATTACATTCAAAAGGAGGTGCTCTCTCTGGCCAATTCCACTTAGCTAGGGTTGCTGCTTTTGTCTGAAGCTATTCACATCACAGTAGTCTTCAGATTGATCATGGATAGTTGTTGTTTACTGAATATATCTGGGAGAAAAGCAAGAAATGGTAGAGCTGCAAGTCTCTTCCATTTCTGGCCTTGATGAGGGTTTTCCACAGGAGAGACAACATGCAACTTGCAATTCCTGTACTCTGTGGGTCACCTCATGTGAAACTGCTCTTCCATCTGCACATACTGGCACATCTATGAGCTTGGGTTTTCCCATGGGAGAAGCCCTGAGTGGCGGGATGCCCAGCACAGACCAAGACCATGTTTCTAAATATACACCTGTGTTGTACTTTTCCCTCTCACTCTTCATCTCTCTTTTTTACTTAGTTCAAGTGTTGTGGGTGGAACAACTACACAGACTGGTCTTGGAACCTCTACTTTAATTGTACACATGACAACCCCAGCTCTGAGCGCTGTGCTGTGCCTTACTCCTGCTGCACTCCTGTTCCTGGTGAGGTTAGTTCTTCTCTGTCTAAGTTGTGAAGCAACTAAATGAGTTCCATGCAGCTCTCTGCCAAAACCTGTAAATGTACACGTCAATAAAGTAATAGAGTGTCTACAAGTTTTAGACGTAGGTTCTGGATCTGCACTTAAGAGTTCCAGATTCAACACTTATAGGAAAGTGGAGTATGCTCAGATTCTCAGACTAACATGAGTGAGATGAGCTGATGTAGAAATGGAAAAAATAGCTTTCCTTTTGTGTACATCAGACAAAGAGCATTAGCCAGGTTGCAGACCTCAACAGTTTTAGTCAGCACCTCTAATTTCTTCAGTATTTTAAATAGGTCTAACATCATCACGTCTAATTCACCTAATTAAGCAATTGACAAATCACACCTCATTCAGCTACATTTACGATAGTGGAAAAAAAAAAGAAACTGGCAAAAAAAAGGATGCCATTAACACAACTGCACAAGTTGTAACATGATGAAGCTGACTCTTAACACCTTATTAATAAATAGAAAAAAATAAATAAATAAAATTCTCCTTGCAAAAATGATGCAAATTCTAAGTTGTTAAGAAAATCTCATGTAGAACAGAATATGTATTGGAGCTCTCAGAGAGAATAGAGAGCAGCAAAAAAGGATGACACATGTAAAGCTATCCAGTCATGTTGACGCAAGCATATACAAAAACGAGCCATTCATGTGTATTTCACATTCACCTCCATACATCACTCTCTGAATACAATTCAATTCAATTTTATTTATATAGCGCCAATTCACAGCAATAGTCGCCTCAAGGCACTTTGTATTTTAGGGTAAATATTAGACAGAAAACCCCAACAGTGAGACGACCCCCTACGAGCAAGCACTTGGCAACAGTGGGAAGGAAAATCTCCCTTTTAACAGGAAGAAACCTCCAGCAGAACCAGGCTCAGGGAGGGGCAGCCATCTGCCGCGACCAGTTGGGGGTGAGGAGAAACAGAAGAGAGCAGAGGGAGACAGGACAAAAAAGGTACACCTATGGGAGAGAGACAGGGTTAATAATAGCTAATGATTAAATGCAAGTGGTGTATAAACTATTGCACCTTAACTAAGGGATGGTTCAGGGTCACCTGATCCAGCCCTAACGATAAACTCGATCAAAAAGGAAAGTTTTAAGCCTAATCTTAAAAGTAGAGAGGGTGTCTGTCTCCCAAATCCAAACTGGGGGCTGGTTCCATAGGAGAGGGGCCTGAAAGCTGAAGGCTTTTCCTCCCATTCTACTTTTAAATACCCTAGGAACCACAAGTAAGCCTGCAGTCTGAGGGCGAAGTGCTCTATTGGGATAGTATGGTAGTATGAGGTCTTTAAGATATGATGGGGCCTGATTTTTCAAGACTTTGTATGTGAGGAGAAGGATTTTAAATTCA
>VUQI01023193.1:6398-17731 GCA_015106735.1 Paratilapia polleni
ATAAACAGCATTTTTTTTTTTTTTTTTTTTTTTTTTTTTTTTTTTTTTTTTACATGCAGGCTTATTATCGCTGTGAACATGGCCTAAACCTCCGCTGAACTGATCCGCTTTGTAAAACATAAACATTTTTTGTAGGATTTAGGGTTGCACCTTGATATCTTAAGATTTGCAGGTAAGATTCATTCTGTTTTATTTTAATATATAAACAAACTTGCAAGTGAAATGCTCCATGTACTTGCATCCTACAGCGTCATGTCAAAGAAACGGGGAAAATGCTGCTTTGTTTGCCACTGTACAATCTAGTTTGTTTCTTTTTTCTGTGAAAAAAAATAAATAAATACACAGACTCACAGAGAACAGCACAGGATGAAAGAGGCTGCATGCTAAAAAAAACCCCACCATGACTACTCTAATCCGAGAGGGTCAAATCTGAAGTGGTCCACTCTAATAAGGAATTAAAGAAAAAAACAAACCACCATCGTAGGAGGAAGTTAATTAGCTGTGCGAGACAGGACACCGATACTTAAGCTGCTATCTTTTTAAATTAACAATTACTTGATCAGTTCTGTTTGATTAAAGGAACATGATTGTCACTGTTTTTTTTCCTAGTGTACAGCAGCTTATTATGACCATGGATTGCATTTAGAGGCTTTTCAGCTCATCTTCAAACAGAGTTGGTGGAGTTGTAGATAGCCCTGCATTAGGCCTCTTTCCAGTCCACTCCTTATAAAGGATGTCTGTCTTTTTCATTAAGATTGAGACTTCAGTGTTAAGAATTACTGTATATGCCCGAGACAAATTGGTTGCTGAAAACAAGATGAAAGAAAAGGTTTTGAAGTTAAGCTTACAAAGTGTTTAACTGTTGCAAATTCTTAATCACATTCACCACGCATTTCAAGATTTTTAATGCCGTGTTACTGGTTTGGTCGAGCTTGCTGTGGTCATGTAAGTTGATGAGGGGAACAATTGTTCTACACCCCTGGGTCATCGTGGTCGCATCACCCCTCCATCCACACACACATCGTCCGGTCCTGTTCATAGTGTGGGAAAGCCAGAGTTAAATCCACACCACCGCTCTGAGCACAATGGCCCAAAGGTGGTTATCTCATTGCCTGAGTCACTGATCAGGGTTTTGTCTTGTCACTTTTTTTCACTCAAGCAGCATCAGACAGCTCAATCCACTCCATCAGATCAGAGCTGCTCTCTCCATATCTCCCCTTTTCCCTTCTTTTCTTTCCCTTGCTCTCAATAATGGTCAATCCCGCATCAATACGCAAGGCTCCTTTCACTGTGTCCATTCCCTGAGGTGGCCTCATTACCCCAGGGTGTTTTGTTTGTTTGTTCCTTGGTTAAAGAAGCTGAATTGAGCAGCCGGCAGGGGTGGACTGGAGAGAGAGAGGGAAGGGCTAAAAAGAGGAGGGGGAATGAAGATGTGGTTTTAGAAGGGAACAGGGGGCAGAGAACACAGGAGCCCCCGTGGCTCTGAAGAGGACAGATCAGCAATCACAGGGCACGAGGTCATGGGAGGTTGCTTGCATCAGTGATGATAATGAGAATTATCACAGGCAAGATGATGCTGGCACTGAATGATCATATATATTGTGTGTTGTAATGCCATACATACATTTTAAAGTAAACTCACTGAATACTATTTTATTGAGCCCCAGGTGTGGAATCAGCTTAATCACATGTGCAGGTAAACTGTCTGACCAACCACAAGTTTTTGCTTTAAGCATGCTGTCACTGACAGTCTCTGCAGTGCTTCCTAAATACTCACTGTAGGAGAGAGCATTTACTCACTGCAAATAAAACCTCCATTTATGGCCTTAGTTTTACTGTTCCTTAGATTAATAATCAATTAATTGATTGATTGAGCAAAATGAGAAATGCGCCCAAATGTAAAGAAAGGCATAATCCACCAATCTTGATCATAGACTGTATATAAAAGATGGATGTATCCATTGCGGTGATACCCCCTTGTTTTTTAGGTAACTAGTGCTAATGATCACAGCGCTGGCTATGATTGTACAGTTTTGTACAATTGGTGTCCAACTTTGTGTGAGACTACACAGCATTTTTGTCCTTTGTCCATCATCCCAGACATTGAAACAATATCCCACATTTTAATAAGCACTAGTTTAAAAGTTAATTCATGGGTGTCTTGTAAGAAACATGTTGCTCCAAAAGAGATGTCCCAGTCTAAGGTTGCATCCTTACTGAAACCCAAAGAGAGCAACGGCTGAAATAACAGTTAACAATTTGAACACTTTCTGTAATAGAAAAAAGGGAATATGAGTGCACAATGACGATTGCATAATACCATAAATGCAATATGTATTTACTTAGCATGGGAGTTGATAAAATTGCAAAATAAAACACAGTATATGTGTCTTTTACAGAACTGGTGCCAAAACTGTAACATACATAACATACATAGTTTGTGTTTATTTATTTTTTCAAGTTAGATATACCAAAATTTCAGACTACCTCTCAGCATTAACATGTCCCACATTGCCCCACATAATTGTGCTCTTTGCTCCAACATATTAAGTTTGTTGGGATCTCACCATAAGACAAAAGAGAACCTCGCTGTCAGATTCCCTGTCAACACATTTTACGTGGATGAGCTATGTTTTTTTTTTTAAACATGGGAGTCTGTGGGGGTTGCCTCATTTCTGGAGCCAGCCTCAAGTGGCTATTAGAGGACCTGCACCTTTTAACACTTCCACATTCATTTTCATGCATGATTTTGATGCATGTTTACTAAGCAACTTTTGTCTATTATATTTTGCCTTTAGTCAACACAAACATTCCCAAGATACCCAAGGTGTCTAACAGTGTCAGTGTGGATAAATAAAAAAAATCACATAAAACTAAAAATAATACAGTACAAATAAAATACAAGGGATAACAAAAAGCAAGGTTAATGGCTATGAGAATTACTTTCGTAAGGGATGAGGTTACAGTGGTTCAGTCACCACTTTATATGTTACACAGTGAATTGCTGTAAAACTTTAAACTGATCATCCAGGCTGTTAACGTGTACCTTACATTTCAGCAACTGATTTCTTTTTTATTTTTGTGAATCTGAATAGAAAATGGCATATTCACACCGACCCACGCACACACACACACACTTTGCACTTAGCGAAGGACATGAAGGCCGATTAATTACCAGGAGTAGGTCATTTTAAATCTGGTGGAAGGACAGCCTGTTGTTCCTGCAGAATGGGTTGTAATTAAAGGAAGCCGAGCTGCAGCAGGCAGAAAAGGCCACACATCAGCCCCTCATGGGCCTAAGATGCCACTGATGGGAATTTATGGTTCCCCCTCGCATGTGTACGTGCCCACTGCATGGCTTCAAGGCAGACAACTTCAAAATCACCTTGCAGCACGGAAATAACTGTTAAGATGCAATGAAAGTGAGCACGCTTTATGAAAAACTGAAAAGGGTCCTACGTATACAAAACACTGGCTACACATCACACAAAAATAATATGTATTCACTAAGAAGAGGTCACTAGGAGGTAATGTGAAATACAGTCAATGGGTAGTAGTCAACAAAGGCACACATCAGGCCTCACATCCACAAGAAGTGCAATTTAGTATAGACAAATCTGGGAATGCTCTCTTCCCAAACAAATAGTGAATTGATTTTATGACTCCTCTCCAGCAGGGGAAGGGGATTTATTTGAACAAGCCTAAAGTATCTACAGTACTTCACTAGGCAATGAAAACTGGATACTACATATTAAACTATTTTTCTCTCTTTCTATAACAAAATCATATTTTTTTTCTCATTTTCTACTTTTCTGTTACATTCATCTTCATCCCATTCTGCCTCAAATACACATTCTCTTTTTTTCTTTTACTCCGTCCCTTTTTGTTCCCTTCCCCTGAACTGTGTATACGTCTGCCCACTTTTACCTCTCTGGGAAATTTTTAACACCTCGATCCCTCTCTTCTGGCATTCAGTTCTTTCACTATCGCTCCATAAAACACTCCTTCTACCCGCTGCTTTCTGACGTCTCTCCTTCCACCTCCATCCATCTCCTCCTCAGTCTCTCCCTCCCCTTTCCCTCTCTATCCCCTCCCGACTACCCCACCGCCGCCACCACCTCACTCGCTCTCACAGCCGTTCACTCCATTTTTCTGCACATGAGATTTGCCTAACAATAAGTGGCTCTGCCCAAGGTCAGATAAGAGAAGCACAGCCCAGGAAGCCACAGCCACTGCTTCTTTCATCCCTTTTTTTTCCCTCTCTCTCCTCACAGCTTTCGAATTATCTCTGCAGCACATAATAATAATTACTGAGGACGGCAACATAGAGATAAGAATGCAGGAGCTGAAATGGCGAGAGAGAGAGAGAGAGAGAGAGAGAGAGAAAGAGAGAGAAGAGGGACAGGTTAGAAAAACTATAGAAGCAAGAAGAAGTGTAGTAAAGGTATATTAGAGAGGCTGTGAGGCATGAGAGAATGAGGATGGAAGGTAGAAGTCAGATGACAATGTAGAGAGGCTGAAGGAGAAGCAATAAAGAAGAAATCCAGGAAAAAACAGTGGAGACAAGGCAAATTATTAAAAGATGTTGGTGTTATTCCGTATTTTTGTCACAAAAATCCCATAAAAGACTAAAATCAACAATGTATTAGTCTTTTTAGAGCAACTTTCCAATGCTGGCTGTGGCCTCAAGCTATGAGGCAATCGGTTCTCACTGAAGACAGAAAATTAAAAACAGCTCACTGATATATGGTTTAATTTCTGAAATTAAATTTCTGAAGCTAGGGACTGTAATTTTTAACATATACTGACTAAATGAGGTGAAATATGGAATCTGTTGGGAACTATTTTCAGCCACTGATTAATGCATATTTTGTGCGTTATTGTGAATATTTACCAGTTCAGTATGACTAGGATTTATGTCCATATTGATTGATTGTGCAAGTTGTGATTTACCTCCAGTGCAAATGTTGTGTGCCAACAATTATAATAATGTAACAACATACCACTGAATGCAAGAGAGTGGCTCAGTGATGTGATTTTATAGTTTTCTGGCAACAACTGAGTTCTACGGGGCAGAGGAATAACAACCTGTATATCAACACAATCACAACTTCATTGTTGGCATGGGCCATTCAGGAGATTTGTTGGCAACAGCAAAAATTTATAATATAGCCAACTTTTTCTCTTCTATAAGCACAGACTGTCCTCACAAGAAAAACAACAATGACTAATTTCAGCAAATGCCCACATTTGACAAATATTTACACCGCAGGAGATTAAAAATATAGCTAGTGCAAAAGTGCCAAAAGCTGCAGTTTCTCAAACGTCTGCTTGAGGCCGCCTTCAAAATGAGTCAGTCCCCAGACTTTATAGCAGAAAATATATGTTTACAGGCTGGTACAAAAATGGTTTTGGTCTCTATAGCTAATTTCCCCATTCAAGACAACAATTGATTCATTTTTATAACCCACCTGTTTTAAATCCTTCACAGCTTCGAGCTAACGGTGAGGTTGTTCTGACTAACAGATGGACAGCTAGCAGTTTTAGCAGGCTCACTTCTGTTTATTTGAGTCACTGAACTGGACCGTTCAACTGTATTTGTGCTGGTGCCTTTTGAAACATTGTTGTTCCACATGTCAAATGAACAATGTGGATTGTAGAGTGGCTAAATTCTAGTGTTTTATTAGTCAACAAGCCTGCTAGCATTATAACTCACCACTCTGCCCTCTTGTCCAAATATGGTCACTTCTGTCTCCAAAATTTCCACAAACCAGTGGGTGACATCACAGTGGCTACGTCCATCTTTTATATACAGTTTATGGTTTATATTTAAGTGACAAATAACTCTAGCAGCTCTATTGGCCTTAAGACTTGTCCATCAGTAGGAAAGGAGTAAATAGTTTGGGTTTGTTTTGAACTCACAAAGTCTGATTGAGAAGGTTGGGCTGGAAAAGATGAGTCAACAAAATGACCCATCTATCTACCTATCAGTCTATTTTTTGACATGGCTTCTTAGTCACCATTATTCCCTATTCTTAACTAAACTGATTTTTTAGCCCAAATAGTATTTCTCTCTGAGCCAAGTAGTTTTTACGCTTAAACCTCAAAAACAGTTATACTTCTGCTATTGTGATTTGGATTTGTAGCTGGTTTGGAAGGTGTTGACAAAGGATGTTGTCCTACAACATGGGAAGAAGCTCAGAAAACACTTATGTTGTTTTTTGAAATTTAATTTGGAGGACTTGTTCAAAAGGTAATGCGCAGAAAATTATTACTTAGCAAAAGGAATAAACTAAGTGTTTGAGTAATCTTTGTCTTAGACTTTCTTATACCCTAACAAATAACTTCATTATTTTTTCGCAAACTTCTGCCCCTGTGTTGTCCAATCGAACCAATCTAAGAGAGAAGAAAATCCAAGCAGACACCAAACAAAGGAAATTGCTTTCCCTCTTTTTAATGCTAACATGTGGTTCGGTAGCATTTCTGCACCTGTGACAATGCACCACTCGCTCTCATCAGACCTGCGCTCTGCGGGGGTCAAATTGCCATTTTGCCTCAAGATGAAGTGTCTCCTAAATTGATTATATTTCCTCAATCACTCTTAGAAAGAAGAAGAAAAGAGGGCAATTTCTCTTTATGAGTTGTTACACCTGCACACGCACTCATCTGCTTGGCTGACTGCTGGGCACTGGCAAAAGCATGTAAGACCTGCAGGGTGTCAATCAGAACACACATATTAAGATTTTCAGAAATTATGATTATCTTAGCACACAGGAAGGATTTCAACAAAGAGTCAAGCAAACACACATGCACCTACACAAATACACACATACACAAACGTGTTCCTCTATAGCCGTCCTGCCCTGCCTAACCCCTGACCTCCATATCTGAGGGAGCAGGGTAAGCTTCCTAGTCCCTGAGCTGCTGCTCCCATACCCCTCCACACACTCACACACACACAAACGTTCACCGCCACTGCCGCCACCTCCACCCACCCATGTCTCACCCCTCAGTACTCCACCCCCAACCCCCAGAGGACCTGCTATCAGCTGGGCTGAGCCCTTCTGCACCAGCCTGATATCCACACAGGATTGGAGGGAGGGGCAGCAGCAGGGTAGAAGTACAGAGAGCTGTGATTTACAGTGAGAGACAGAGAGTGAATAAGAAACAGGGTCTTTCTGTATTTCTATTTGTTGTTCGTGCCTCTGTCTTTGTGTGCACCTTCCATATGTGTATGTGTATGTCCTTCTTCTCTCACCGCGTGTAGTGATGATTATCACTAATGTGTTATTACTTGAAACGATGGCAGATTAGCCCCCACCTCCACTGGCCAATCCTTCCCGGTTTCATCCCCTCTCACCATCCATCCGCCGCCCCAGTGTCACCTCTCAGAGTGTCGGGTGTAGTAATGCCATTTTGACCACTTCTTATCTCCCAACTCAGGCCCTGTCACCCGGGTGACCCATGAACTAACCATCAAGAGGGAAAGAGAAGAAAGAGGAGTAGGAGGGGTTTAGCGAGTTTGAATGGGCAACTGAAGAGCATGAGGAAGAAAAGAGGGGGAAGACAGGGTGGGTGATTTGGAGTGAGGCAGCCTTCTCTGGGTCTAAAATCAGTTTGGTTTCAGTTCAACTTAAATAGAAAATGTTAACAATTTTTTAGTATGAAAAAATGATATGGCACAGTGAATATTTCTCAATATTTTAAAAGACCTTCAATTATATTTGTGGAAACAGTCAAGCCCCTGAAAGAGGGTTTCACAAGTTCACTGCCTTGGACTGTGCCATAGTACTGTATCCTAAGATCATGGACTGTAAATAAAAGACCAAAGTAACCACAGTGACATCACCCACTGGTTTATAAAGTCCTTGAGTTCAGTGTTATGGTAACTGGCATTTTGTTTTTGCTTTTTGTTTTGTTTGTTTGTTTGTTTGTAGACCATATCTGGATAAGATAATGGAGTGCTAAGTTATCAGCTAACTCTATCCAGCTTGGTTAGCAGACACATTTGTTATTTGCTATAGAAACCAAAATAGTTTTTTTTTGTACCAGGTTATAAACATGTTTGGTTTTAATTCCAAAGATGGGCATTTTAATATGGGAGTGTATGGAAATTGATTCACTTTTGAAGCCAGCTTCAAGTGGCCATTCAAGGAGCTATTGCCTACCATAAAAAATGCAGTCACCACCTTTTCCAACAAGTCTTCAGTGCTTGTGTACCATTAGAAATTTACACAGTAACAAGCATTAGCCTTCAGGGCTCAAAACTGAAGCCAACACAGATGCGCCAAAAACTACAGCTCCTCTAATGGCAACTGGACGCTCGGTCCAAAAGTGAGTCAATGATCATGAAAAAAGCATATTTACAGCATGAAAAAAAAAAAAAAGCACATATTAACACACCTTTCCATCAGACACTTCGGTTCTCTGAAAAAAAGCAAAATGTCTGCTTCTGTGATTTTGCATCTGCATTTTAGCAGATATCTGAGCAGTTTGCACAATAACATTCATTCAGGACTGCCAAAACTGAACAAAAACTGGAGACTGTATCATAATGAGGTTTAAATGTGCCTATATCTATCTTCGTTATCATATCTTTGAAATACCAGCTTACGAAAAAGATGATCTAGTCAAATACAGATTGTTGCAAGGTGCTTAGAATATCTGATTCCACAAAAAGCCCAGTTAAAAAAAACATATTTAAAGATGTTTCTAGGCGTATGTAATATTTTTTTTTCCATTTATGAGAAAAATATATTTTAAAAAAATTGGAATTAATTACGTTATTGCTGAACAGGTGGATCGTACATCCAAGATATTTATCTTGGAACGGGTTGTGAATATGTTATCTTAAGCAGAGATTAGACAGAGAACACATTCAGATCTGTCACAATTATCACAATAACAGCTTGGTAAGAGATTTCAGGCAAAGTGGACTTGTGGAAACATTTTTCCTGATAGTTTCAGAAAACACTGAAAAAGAGACAACGATCCTGAGGTCTGCTGTGAATTTGACAGTGACTGTACATATGTACATCTGATTTGCATACTTGTCTGTGCAAAATCCAACACCCTCCTGTCTGATCTGGAGGCAGACTTTATCTCTGTGTTTTTTTCTCTCAAAACCTGCCAATGACTGACTGTTAACCCTTCAGAAATTCATCATTTGGCTGCATTGATTAAAAGATGAGTGAACTTATTATGCATTAAAGCGTCATGTCAAAGCCCTGGCACGGCAAGATAGCGGCCTTATCTCTTCTCTACCTGATAAGAGACAACATGGGAGAGAGACAGGGCAGCGGCAGCGGCGGGGTGGAGGGGGAGGCTGTGAGCGGGTGGAGAGGTAGGGGAAAGAAGCAGAGCTGGAGGAGAGATACAAGACAGGAGGATGGGGTAAAGGGTGGTGGGAGGCGGAGATGTGGTGGCGGTGGAGTTGTAATATGAAGGGAGAAAGACGAAATTGAGGATATAGACCATTTAGAGGAGAGGGAAGGGAAAGAAGAAATTGAGAGGGATGGCAGAAAAGATGGGAGATAGTGCTGGAGGATCTAATGTTGCCGCTGTCATGGCATTAACCTCTTGCCTTTCACTCTTACATTGCTTTTTCTGCCTCCATTTGCATTTTGCTCTATTTTCATCTTCACTGTCCAATGGTCTGTCCTGCTTTTTCCTTTTCTTATTCTCTCCCTCTCTCTTGCTCTCTCTCTCTCTTCAGAAGGTGTCTGAAGGGAGGTCATGAGGGAGACAATGCAAACACAGGCCCTCTGAATAGAGAATGGGAAGAAGACAGCTGTTGGAGATGACAGCGATGGCTGTTAAAACGCAATCTGTCTCTCTTCCCACCGGCCTGTTGCAGACACACACACACACACACACACACACACACACACACACACACACACACATGCACACACATGCGAGCATGCATCTACATAGACTGTGGCTCACATCTTTTCACAGAGGCCAGGATGTCACGGCGACACTCCCAACTGTCAAACATGAGTGTGAGAGCACACACTTCACAGCATGTGTCATGATGCACACATATGTAAATGCACAGTATGTGAACAATGAGCACATGATGAAACGTGCCTCTTTGACACTCTGGTGTATAGAATGGCTACAACAACGGATTAACACGTTGTAAGCATGAGAAGGTGAGAGATGGCTGTCCGTATTGCGCATAGTATTGATCAGTGGTGAAGGAAGTATCAAGATATTACTTAAGTACAGATACCAGTAACAATCCAGTACTGTATTATTCTATATTATTTGGTAAATATAAGCATTTTGCTGTTGAACGTGGTCAAGGTGGAGCCAATTTTTGAAACACTTTTTGGTAGTTTTATGCATAACAAGGCATTATATTTATAAATTCATCATAGGCTCTGTGGTCAAATTTGTTTCGGATCTCTTGCGGCATTTAGCCTTTATTCAACACAGACATCAGAGGGATGATGGAGCTCAGGGGACAGAAAGAGGAGATGATTCTGTGACCATTTAGTGCCTGTTCAGGGAGTTTTAAACAACATTGATATATTGTCACAAAGCAGACCATTCAGGGGCTAAAAAAAAAAAAGAAAATTAAGTCCCAAAAACTGCAGTTTCTCAAATGGCCACTTGAGGCTCCAAAAGTGAGTCAACCCCCATAGACTACTTTGTTAAAATACCCAACTTTACAGCAAAAACAAACGTGTTTACAGTCTGTTAGAAAAAACAGTTAGTTAGTCTCTTTAGCTAATTTTTGCCATCATGACAACTGTATGGGGTGTGAATTTATATACAACTCACCTGTTTGAACTGTATTACAAGATAAACGTATGCATGCTTAAGGGCTTGGACACTTTGAGTAACAGGTAGGTACCGACACAGGTGGTTGTACTATTAATGTCTGCTAGGCGTCACCTAAGCTAATTTGAATCACTGAAATTGGAGAAATTGGACTTCTCGACTGTGATTGTGGTGTTGGTGTGTTTTAAAGTATTTTTATACAAATATCTGACAGATAATATGGGTTGGTCTGTGGTTAACTGTACTAACAGACTATCCAAGAAGTTTATGTTCAAGGTTTAAATTCAGTTATTTTATTATGTTAGCACTTTAGAAGGTATCTCTGTCTATGGATGCAGCTTTCACCCTCTTCTCAATCTTTTATAATCCATAATTATTACCTTTAGTTTAATGGCAAACAATAGCTACTAACACAATGAGCAGATACTGTTTCTCTCCCATAGTGTGTCTTTTGTCCTGTCTCCCTCTGCTCTCTTCTGTTTCCCCTCACCCCCAACCAGTCGTGGCAGATGGCTGCCCCTCCCTGAGCCTGGTTCTGCCGG
>VUQI01023194.1:4870-21453 GCA_015106735.1 Paratilapia polleni
GTGTTTTATTATTTTTTTTTTTTTCTGTTTCTTTTGTTTTTTTTTTTTTTTTTTTTTTTTTTTTTTTTAATTAGGAATAAAAGATGCATCCTAAAATTCTGCGATTTCATGTTTTCTGGCTTTATTTCTTTAATTTTGTATTTGACCTGCCATATTTCATTGCATTTAGACAATTCAAATGTGATTTCTATACTAACAGATATGTGCCTACAATGGAAGTGGTGTCCTTGTAGGTTTTAGTTTGGAACATTTAACAAAAGAATATAAGAGGCAAAAGAAAATAATATCCTGCAACCTGAACTATCAAATCTGATTATTTTTTTCAGTTTAAATATTTATTAAGTGTTCATGTTTGTCAGGGGCAACTATGGCTCAGGTGATAGATCATGTTGTCCACTAACTGCAGGGTTGGCTTTTTGATGCCCAACTTCTCCACATGCTGAAGTGTCCTTGCAAAACACACAAAACCCCAACTTGCGCCAACTCAGGTTGCTCCTGATGGCAGTCTTACACAGCAGCTGTCATCCCATTTATGTGAATATGCTTATGGGTCATCGACAAACATTTTAAAGAGCTTTGTATAACTGCCAAGGTTAACAGTTTTTCATAAATGCAGACAGTTTGTTATGACTAAAGCCCACATGGCCAGAGCAAATATGCCTCATCTACTGTTTGGTTTGGTTTACAGTTGCAGGTACAAGTTTGGGGAAAATTTGTGTTTTGGCCTTACCTCTCTATGTGTCACAATGTGTGTAGAATTCATGACCCAAATACAGGACAGAAAACTACCTTTATTGCTGGCAGCAAAAGGTCCATAAATCCAAAAGAACAAAACAACAAATGTCCCAGGAAGATATAAACTAAACTCCTCAAAAGGCAGAGTAACATAAGGTGCACACAGGGAGAAACACAGATACCACAACAAGGGACACAGAGAAAACTGAAGCTAAATGTATACACACACACACACACACACACACACACAGGGCAATCAGAGGGAGAGGAAACATCTGGGTAACAAGAAACAGCTGAAACCAATCAAGGATAACGAGACAGGGAGAGTAAAATTAAAAGCCAGACACAGAAGACAAAAGATGTGATGAAAATGACTAAACACAGAGACAAAGACTTGAAAACAAGACACAAGAGGATATTGGGTAGGCTTGAATAAACTGAAACACAAGGAATCAAACTGTAAACAATAAATAAACCAAGAATAGGAGAGAAAACCTAATAATACATCAAGATACAAAGACCAAAAACCTCAAAACTCAGGGTCAAGATGCAGGACCATGAATTGTGCTCTTCTTTTCTCTTCTGTTTTCCCTCAACCCCCAAACGGGTCATTGTAGATGCCGGCCCTTCCCTGAGCCTGGTTCTGTCAGAGGTCTCTTACTGTTAAATGGGATTTGTTTTTCCCACAACTGCCAAGTGTTTCCTTATAGAGGATCATCTGATTGTTAGGGGTTTCTCTCTAACAGGGTCTTTACCTTACAATATGAAGCACCTTAAGGTGACTGTTGTTGTGAATTGAAATTATATAAATAAAAGGGAATTGATTTGATCAGGGGTTTTTCGTAAAATAGAGGACCTTTGTCCTCATGGTGACACTAAACACTTTTAGGGTTATACAAAGGTTGTAGGTAAAACACTGACATTGATTTTAAATCACCAAATGAACAGTGGCCTTCTGTGCTAAAGTCAGTTTTTTTGTTCACCCACCCATCCACCCTGACCTCTTTCCTCTGCAGTCACTAGAGGCCACTATCACACTGAAAGATAACTCTGGCGTGGCTTTTCATGGGAGGACTGTGTCACCTAAGTGCATGTATCTGCTGAATGTGTACAACAATTTCATGTTTAAAAGTTGTGTTTCTGATGTTTTAGCCAATTAACCAAGTCCTGAAAATCACAGCTGAAAGGTAGCCTAGCAAACAAGTAAACAGTTAACAGCAAAGATCCACATTTCTCCTGCTCATGCTCTTCTTCCACTTGCACACAAGAAGGCAATGTTCTCAAATATCAAAGTACTGGTCATGTTGTCACTGCCTGCCCTGCCAGTCTTTGTTCCATTCACCCCTGCATTTTCACTGGACCCTCTTCATCCCTATCTATCCACAAAAGGTTTCCCTACCCTTTTCTATTCACCCAGCCCTGCCCCTCCTTTTACACCCATTACTAATTTCCTCATAAATCTACTGGCTTCTCACAAATCTACTTTGTAAACTACCTGCTTTTCCACTCTTTGTGAGTGTGGTTTACATGTTATTGCTGTTCAGACAGTTTCTGTCTCTGTTAATTGTATTTAGACTTGCTGATATTTTCTGATTTGCTTGTTTCTCGGGGTATTTTCTATTTCTATTTCCAATTATGAAGTTTGGTTGGTTGTGGCCTAGGCGTAGGCCTACTGTGTTGTGCTTGCAATCGTACCATCAATGATGTTGTCATCAATGCAGTACACCTATATCACTTTATTGAGATTATGAATTGTTGGATATCAGCATAAACAAGGGGGTGTTGTTACCCAGTACATTGTGAATTTCCTCTCTGACTTGCTCTTTCTTCCTGTACGGTATTGCTCTTTCACAGTGACGAAGCACACTCAATCTGTGTGTGCCTGTCTGTCTGTAAGAGAGAGGAGACCTTCCCTCTTAACATATCTTTGCATCTTCTATCTTCACCAGCCTAACTGGTTAAATAACACTGACTTATCTGAGCTCCTACTCAGACATAGTCATAAAGAATTATTCAGACACACACAAACACACACACACACAAAGATGGTTAGTGACTGAGCTTCAAGGCAGCCAAGCACATGACTGTTAAGCCTGAAGTGGTCACGCTAATGTCATCAACACTGTTAGAAAACAACCTTTATGAACCTTAATGAGTGTGTGCGCTTCTGCTTTCAAAAGAAACTAACTCTGTTCCAGTTCCCTGACAAGTAAATTGCATCTCAAGTGGTTTCCTTTTGTTTTTTTACTAAAACAACTCTGAAACCGCACACTTTCAGACTACAGTCATTCCTTTTAAAGCTGGCCTGCTTAATAAAGCATCTATCAGTGCCATATTATGGAGCAGTCTCACAAGAGGCCAACAATGTTTCACATCATATAATATTAGTGGAGGTTTGTTTTGATTTGCAGCTTTGCAGTCCTCTGTTATCACCATGTATCTAAGCTGAATTCCAAGACTGAGATCTTCACACAGTACATCACAGCATGATGCAAAAAGAAAACTCACTTTACCAGTATTTTTTCCAGCTTTCCCCTTTTCTTACCGCAAACCCCCTCCCAAAGACTCACACTCCTGTTCAGCTGTTAGCTGAACAAAAAAATCACATTAATCAGTCCATCTATAACACATGTCTGCACGAGCCACAGAACACACAGTATATCTGCTGTATATACAGCATCTTCCTCTTGCTCTTTGATTTAACTTACTGTGCCCTGCAGTGGAAGGTCCCCAGGGTGTTAAGGTGAGCGCAGGGAGTTATTCCCACAGCAGTGCTGTGGTGCAAACTGTCACTGGCTCAGCAAACAGGAGGCAAAGAGGCTAAATGCCTGTTTCTGCCAAGGGAACAAGAAGCGGAGGAGAGGAACAATGGATGAGAGCAAACAGCTGCTTCATTGCTTCTACTGAAGTTCAAGGGAAAAGGGGGGCTTTATAACACTTTGCTTTAAGAAACATGACATTTTTGCATTTGCATCTGTTTTTGCGTCAATATTGGCTACAGCGTAGCACTGCACAAATTATTTAGCTCGTTTTTTTTTTATCATTATTATTATTATTCTTAGAGCTAAATTACCATAAGTGTCAGCTGGTCTATTAGTTCACTGCTATCCCTGTGAATTCAGAGATGACTAATTATTCCTGTAATTTTTTCTCTCATTGCACATAAGGAAAATATTATTTCAGCTTGGTTAAAAAGAGGGACTCCCTGCAAGTGTAACATTTGTAGTGCAGTGTTTCTGATGTGCTATAGCTGTCTACAGACTGCTGGCGCTTTAGCAGAAAAAAATACAAAGTGTTAGTTTGGTTCTAGCAATGCCAGAGAACTCCATAATGAAGCTGCTGTACTTACAGCTATGTGAAATCCCCATATGTCTAGGAGGGGTCTCAGTGCTCTCAAATCCAGACTGAAGAGCAACCCCCAGTGGACAGCTATAGAACTCTCTGCCCCCTGAAAGTTTACAGGGATGCAGGATTTTTTTCTTTTCTTTAAATGCCCAGACAAAGTGTACAATCCCATCTGTCAAGGTAGAATGCTCATTCAAAGATGCATAAATAAGAGAGATTATTTTCAAAGTCACTCCAGCAACAGCTATGGAAAACTGCCTGCACCCTTGTGTTTTTTATGATTTAGTCATGCTAGAATCCCTCTTTGCTCGTTCCACTGTTTGCCATCTATTTTCATCACTACCCCTCTGATGCAACACCGCAGCATCCGTCTCATCAGATATTACCATCACAAGTAACACATGGATCAAAATCGATGGAGTCGAATTTCTTGCTTTGATCTATTATTTCTAACCTTAAGTCGAGCCCACATTACTTAAGATCATTTATGTATGTTGTATGTGGGGAGAATCTTAACTTAAATGGTTTAAAGTGCAAGCTATGTTTAAAAAGATCACGCAGCCAGACTTTCTGTATCTCTAAATGTATATCAACTTGGAATAATGGCTAAACAGCTGTTGAACCAGTAGAAGGCTTTGAGCTTTATTTATAGCAGGAGCTAAGGTTTAACAGTTGCTTGCAAGATGAGATCAGAACAGGACCATTTTGGTTTTCAAGTCAAGGAAGACAACAACAACAAGAAAACAAGAAAAAGGCAGTAACAAGATAGCTGTAAACAGGGTTGTATGTGAACGTGCTAAAAAGAGTGCCACAAAGACCATGTTTAAGCACAACAGTGTTAGCAGTGTGGCTAATTCTCATGGCAGTGAACAGTGCTATTGCCATTGTGAATTGCACAGCACCTGATGGTTGGCATGGCTACTGCTAGTGGCAGTTCAGACAATGCATCTACCAGGGACAGCCAGTATATATCCGCATTTAAAGAAGTTTCATCAAGAAAATGAGAACAGATTTTGACAGAAAACTCTTTCACATTTCAGTTGGGGCACCAGCCATTGTGGCAATAAACCTGAAATGAAAGGAAGCATTTGGTCTGTCTGGGGAAATATCTGGGAGTGATTGATAACAAGAAATAATTTACAAAAGGTAAGACTGTGAGCCAACAACCGCAAAAAAATCCTATAGAGTTGTTTTTCATTTGTAATCTGATCTGTTTTGTGTTGCCCGGCTTTGTGACACTCTTATTAAGTGGTAAAGTGGTAAAAATGCTTGAATTGTTTTTATTTGGTCTTTTGAAAGTAATCTGTCTGTCATTCTATAGTAGCATACAATAATTCATTTAGTTTGGGAAGTGGCCATGACTGGGGGCTGCATGGATGGTAGGAGGAGGTTCTGCTGAAAAAGAATAGTTCAGAGCAGCTCATTTATAAAAAGGTTCAAGAAAATGAACGTGGGCTCATTCATTTTAATTTGTGTGTACTGAGCTTGAACTTGCACTACACTATAACAAATACAACTTGTAGCTATAACATGCTACAAGTTGTATTTGTGGCTTTAATTTGGTATCAGGATTTTTTTTTTATTTATTTCAAATGCACAGTTCTTTTAATCACTTACATTAAAATTTTCATAAGAATTGAGCCCTCTATTTGAATCCTACCCTCTGTTGTTGCATCCCTTATTGCTTATTCCTCTATACGCATCAACAGTCCATCCATTACGTTAATGTTTGTTTAATGAATATGAGTGAAGCAAATAATAATGCAGAAAAAAGAAAAAGAAATACAAGGTTTCACCCTGGAGTGGCACAGCTTTACACTGACACTGTCCATGTACCTTTGAGACAGTCTGGTGTTACAATGTCTTTACCGTAAATATATTTGATTTGATTTTTAAAGAGAGATTTATTTCAACTGTTTGTCTTCACATATCCCCTCTTTATTTATATGATTGATGGCTTACTATGTTAGGCTACCCCACGTTGTATTTACTTCACCTTCAACATTTCCTTTTTCCATTTAAATAGATTTTTGCAGCAGTAACATGAGCCTTTTGCCCTACAACACCTTTCCCTTACTTTGCGTGTCTTTCTGTTTTCCCTCATCTGCTTGGTTCCTTGCATGCTTGTGCATCTCTTGAACCACATCTGTTACATTTTTATATTTATTGTTTACCATAGTTCTTTAGTATTTGGGTGCTGTTGTCCACAGTGAAAGTGCAGGACCACAAAATCCTTTTGCAAACGTTGTTTTTCTTAAGTTCCATTATCGCATTCTGTACTGTAACATAAAGCAGAGAAAATAACATAAAAACCTCTACCTTTTACAATTTTTTAAAACAAGGAGAATACAGTTGTTGCAGGCTGGTGAAATGTGTGGCAATTTTTCATAATCCTTTAGAGGAATACAAATGTTCATCTTGTCATCTTTGATTTGCACTGATAAAGTAAAACAAAATATTATGATTCCTTTTTCTACTTTCCATTTCTGTCTGCTTGCATCTCTCGCTTGTATTTCTCCCTCCCTCGCTGACCTTCCAACCATGGAGAAACCTAGAAGCCATACCTCCTCTCAGGCTCAGTGGAAGCCATCTGACACGCTCCATTACTTTGTGCTTGTTCCAATTAAACCTGACACCATTTGCTGTCAGGAGCATAGTGATACCCTGCAGAAAGGTAACCCAACCCTGCTGCACCCACTGCCCAGGGGTTTTCGGTGTTTCTAGATGTATATTATGTTGTTACAAGAAGATCTGTACTGTCAGATGGCTGTCCAAAAGTTGAATGTCGAAAGTTCACTCTGCCAGAAAATGCGTGCTTGGCAAGTTTTAGTCCAAAAATGAGAAACCATTAAAAGGCCACATACTGCAAATTTTTTTTTTTTTTTTTTCAGAAAGCGAATTGATACTTTAAAGAGTATAGATAATACCTTTGTCTGCTGAACCGTTTTATTCAAAAGAATTATACGAATTTTAGCCCACAATGAATTAAAGATAAAAGAAAATGAGCCGTTAAAATGAACGGGCTTCTCAGTGGAAGCCAGAAATACCAGCATCTGTCAAGGGATTTTTCTCTAAACCTGGAATGGCCCTTACCATTTGCACTGAGCTCTCACTGGCTTTCCACCCACACGATGCATTGAAGATGAATACAGTGTTCTACAATTTTAAGCTTTTCTTCCTTGTTAGTTAGCAGTTAGATAAAAGCTCAGCTTTCATTGCATTGCACTATAGCGTACTCATTTTAAGATACAAAACTGATATCAGCTTATGTAGCATTTAAAGGGAAATACAAAGTTTTAACTAGTTTTAGCACATTTTAACCAACTGAAACAATTATTTACGTATATACTTTACATCATCAGCAAAGGCTGTCATTGATTGATGTAAATCTTTTTGAAATAAACTAGCTAGAGAAGCCAAAACTGTGATCGAGATTAAAATTCGATTAATTATCTAGCCCCAATACCAAGTATACAGCTATTGCACCAGAGACCAGAGTTTGCATTCAGGTTCCTGTCTGTGATTAAGTTCAGACAACAAGAGCACTTTGGTTATGATTAAGGAGATACCAGAGTTTAGACTAAATGAAAATGGACCATTTGTCTTGATTCACCACATCAAACCTAACCACAACCTCTTCCTTAACTTGACCATGTGCCTTAGTCATGACAAGTTGATATTGTAATGGAAGACCAGATATTTTGGCACTAAAATTAGTTGTCAGTAAACATACTCTAGTTCCCATTCATTAATTGCCAAAAATGTTAATTAACAATATTCTCTTACTAAATTCACAGCAAACATTCTCATGTCACCATTATATTTCCTTCAGAATATATTTGCAGTTGTAGTGTAGGGCCCTATATTTGTGATGCTGCAACAAGCAGCACAACCAGAGCTCTGACAGTTTGGTAATTTCCTGACCTTGAAATTGACTTTGCACATCTGTGTGTTTCCTGTTTTTTATTATTTATTTCCGTCATCGCTGTACAAGTTATACAAAAATCCACACCATCTGCCTCTGGCTGCAGATTTGAGGTGCACAAACAAGACAATAACATAGTGTTGTTATCTTAACTGTGACTACCACACCTGTTTCAGATGGGACCAGTGTTGTTTCCGGCTAAGACTCAACTTAATACTCACTAACCCTTTTGTACTTTGCACTGCTGCACATATATGAAGTAAAGTAACAGACTGAGAACTTGCCTTTGTACTTGCATGCTTAAAAGGGCTTTTCACTGTGTAGGAATGTAATTCATAGGAGACAAGTTTGCCCCTGAGAAACTTAGAAAACCTATTGCACTCTGGAAAGAGGTCACATTACATGTATCAAGTTTGAGACTTTAACTGCATTTTGTGATGCTTTTCAGTATAGCTACTTTTAGAAAATACATCCACGATGACTGCTCACGTAATTTGCTTTGGCTGGAACTTCAGTGAACGTCTCATCAAGCAGAGTAATGTTAATGTACAGAATCAGGGGACAGTGGGGCCCCCATGAAAACTATCTGTTGGGCACTCAAAGCAATGAGGCTGAGAGAAAGTTAATCAGAAGGCCCCTCCTTTGATGAAATGACCCCAAGTAAAGTTGTGGAGAAGCTCAATATGTTTCCTCTACAGCAGGCTGCAGTCCACCAGCCACCTAGAACCAATCTGAGGCTTATGACGGTAGCAGGGGAGAAGATACATTAGGCCTCCCTCCAGTGGGTAATGAATGGAACTAATAGGAATAGGCAATCCCAGTCCACACCACTAATATATGTAGAAAAATACTAGATGCAGGCTCTGTTATTTGCTCCTATGGCATACACTGATAGCAGTTTTCAATACAAACAGTTCCAAAATATTTAAAGAAAGATAAAGATAAATAATTTGTTAAATGAACAATAATAACAATGGGGGTTAGAAATGAGTGTTGGTGTGGTGGTACGTTACTCAACATTTCTTTAAGTTAAGGTTCCAAGTCAATCTTTTATTTTGGTTAATCCCAGCAGTGAATATGGTTTCGTTACTTTTGTTTCATATCAGCCTGTTGCCATAACTCTTGTCTTCAGTCTTAACAGTGTAGGAGTCATTGTGAGGTCTATTCCTTCTTTGACTGATAGCCAGTCATGGAATGAAGGAGAAATCCTCCATACCTCCATACCTGTTTTCTTAAAATAAAACATTTTTAGAAAAGACTCGTAAAACATGCAGTAGCGGTGGTCAGCACTGTCACCTCACAGCAAGAAGGTCCTGGGTTTGAATCCAGGCCGGTTGGTTCCTTTCTGTGTGGAGTTTGCATGTTCTCCCCGTGCCTGCGTGGGTTTTCTCTGGCTACTCTGGCTTCCTCCCACAGTCCAAAGACATGCATGTTAGGCATATTAGTGACTGTAAATGGGCCATAGGTGTGGATGTGAGGGTGAATGGTTGTCTTGCGACCTGTTCAAGGTGTATCCCGCCTCTCACCTCCAACCCCCCCATGACCCAGAATTGGATAAGCGGCAGAAAATGGGTGGATGGATGGATGGATCTTAAAACATGCCTCTTCTGCAGTAGAAGATATTTCTTGGGAAACAGCTACCAGATGTGTGTCACAACAAAGTAAAAGCTTGTGATGTTTGATCATTAAAAATTCGTACAAGTTGGCGATAAAAAGGAATTTAAAAAAGACATTTGTATAAAAATGTACTCTAAATTATTACACTACATCATGATTTATCATATCAGCTCTTTCGATATGCACTAAAGTAAGAACAGAAAATGCCCATTTAGTCCAGCATCAGCACTGCAGAGGGAAGTCATTATTTCTGAATTTGATAAATTCAGCTGAGGCAAGAAAATGGATTTCGCAACATCTAGTATTAATTATGCATGATGGATCCATGTTTAAAAAAATGCTCACTCTCATCATTATTACATTTAGGCCACATCATGTTGTGTGGTATCTTTCTCCAGTGTCAAGCTACACCGCACTGCTGAAGCTGCCATTTGCTGGACAGTTTAATTCAAAATGTCCCACGGTACCATGAGTGCACACGTTTTAAAAATGTATCCATTCATCTGCACAGGACATCATGTAATGTTGACTCAAGTATATCTGTGAATACTACTGCTAAGATAAATTATTTTGTGTAAAATTATTGCAATAAACACTGGATAACCTTCAAGTATGTAATTAATCCTGGCCTGCTGAGGAATGTGGTTCTGGAGCTGAACCCAACCTCTGTCTTCCCTGGAGAGAGCGGGGTTGTGGGTGTATAAAATTATTTCCCCAAAGTGATCAATAAACTATCACATTACTATATCTTAAATGAGCCCGTGGGACTGGACTTGACCAGGAGAAGCGAGCTGCATGATTTAATTATATATTTGTTCCTAAATCATTCTTTATTAGATTTAACCTGAATGCGATGTTTCAAATTTGAAAACTTTTCATAAGCAACGTTATTTAAATTATATTAAAGTGTTCTACTGTATTTTAAAACATGATTTGATTTACCCTGGCACGTTATTAGGTCCTGCTGGAAAACCTTTTCTACCTTGTGTAACAATTCAAAATAAGACGTGCACAGATGAATATTTCCTCAGTGTGGAACTCAGTGGCATAAAATACGGGTTTACTTATGAGACATGTTTTCCTGGGGCCTTGGCTGCATGTCAGAGTGATGTAACAGAGCTGTGTGTCATGCAACGCACTATCAACTATTTATGAAGGCTCATAAAAGGGAATGTAGAAGTGTCATTGATGGTTAGTCTGACTCAGGCTTTGTAAAAAATGTATGCATGAAGCTCTTCTTATAATCAGTGTGTTACCATGTGAGAACAAGGTGCATTATTACAAATAAATACAGGAAAAAAGGATAAAAACCATGTGGCTCTTCATTGTAGCTTTTGACCAATATTACCTGCTAAAAACATTTTACATCATGTTTTATTCAAAATACATGTCTCCCAGAAAGTAAGTTTCTATGCATATCAACATATTTGCAACAGCAAATACATTTTGAAGGAAACACAGCTAGGAGCAGATTATAGTTTTTACTCATGTAAATGTTTTATTATATAATTAATGTATTGTTTGTATTAATAAATGTGTTAAACTAACGTAGCTGGCAAGTTTACAATTATGCTGATGGTGAGCATATTTCCATAATATGTTCACTGACAAAATTTCCGAATTTGTAGCATAATATCAACTGCATAATATCAATATACAAGAACATACAATACTTTTACTTCTAATTCAAGATTATTGTCTACAGCCAAAGTATTACCTTCCAGGTTGTTTCATATAAGATGTTTGCTGTAGCTCTAAAGCAGTATATTGCACATGTTAAAAGTTGACAACATGGGTGATCAGTAACTCAGCAGGTACAGTTAGGTACATAACTTGTTAGACAAAGACACACGTTTTGTAGTTTTGCCTTTGTACACCACCACAGTGGATTTCAAATCAAACAATCAATATGTGATTCAAGTGCAGACTTTCAGCTTTAATTCAAGGGGTTTCACAGAAGTATTGCATTAACTCTGGCTCAAAATTAATTGGACGACTGACTGACATGCACTGTGGTGGAGTCATGTAGGTAAAACTACAAAAATTGCATCTTTGTCCAACAAATTATGGACCTAACTATAAATCCCTGTTCTGCATGAGCTCTGTTCCTAGTAGAAACCACCACTGGTACAGTTTTAATTTGTGTTAACTGATGTTGCTGTCCACGATTTTATCTGATAATGCCCTAGCTGGAGCATTATCACATGGGCCTTGCAGCAAGAAATGTATATTTTTGAAATATCCTCTGGGAGATGCTGCCTCTCAAAAAAGAAATTACACTTCATGACTGTGATTTCTGATGTGAAAGGGTTGATGATTTTGGTTTCCACTGACCATTACTACGTCATTTTGTTCTCAACAAATTACACAATGTATGTCAGTAAAGATTTTAAACTTAAATATTTCATTCATCAAGATGCCATATGTGATTTAAGTCTATATATACCTAGACTTTTTTGTTTTTCAGCATATCATGATATTTAGGATGTTTCTTATGCAGCCGTTTTTGATAAAATATACATTCGAATCTTTTGTTAATCAAAGTAGTCTCTCTAGATTTGTTTCATAGGTGCGCCCACAAAAACGGCCCTTTGTTTTTGCCGATATAAACCCTCCACTTATGGACTGCTACTGGCTGGAACACCCACATAAAAGCCGTGACTTTTGGGATGACAGCATGAACCTCCACATATATTACACAGCACCAAGCAGAATGAGGTCTGCACACTTAGCCCCTTTAATACATTTCAAACCAATTGTAGATAATATTTCTGACATTAGATCCAAAGGTAAGCGAAGTGTCACACTGAAGTAATTTTTCTAACATTTGCTGAGGGGGCAGAGCAGCCGACATACTGAACCACAAAAACAGAGACAGAGGGGAAATCAATTTCAGCGACTAGGCTCACAAACAAAACCTCATCAGTGGAGAAAATGGCTTTTTACAACCACTGCAAATAAAAGCTTTTTATAAATTTTGCAAACAAGACAAGGGTAATGTTGGTCATAAACATTTAGCTCAGTGTAAAAGGTACTCTGTACTCTGTAGTCTGAGTGTTAGATTGGTCTGATAAGTGTGGGTGTGTGAGCGAATCAGTGTGTGTTATCCTTTTGAGGTTTTCCTGAGGTTTTCCTAATGCTATAATCCTTTCCTGATAAAAGGATTATAGTACCACTTGCCCAATATTTCCACAAATAATTTAAATAAAGGCTACATACTTGCTTTTATTTTTGTCTCATTTCATTTCTTTCATAACATTTGAATATTGATATCTAATATTTAACATGTATTTATACATTATTGAATAACCATTGAGAATTCAGCAGCAATTTGGCATTTGTTATAAAAGCTAAGCTTGTGTTGCATTTTTAATACCATTCTTCTTCCTCTTGCTTTAACATTGGTTTGAAAACATTCTTTATAGAATAAACCATGGCTACATCAATTACTTTGTAGTGTTCCTCCACAGGCTTCAAAAGAATAAAAGTGCTAAAAATAATTTTTTTTTTTTTTTGGTTAGTGGAATGTGCACAGTGGTGGTCAGCTATGGACATTTCTTCTTCCAATAAACTCTTTCAGAGCAATTGAAGCTGAGGAAAGCCTAAAAAAGGAGCTTGTCAGTAAAACATGGGCAGCATCCTTAAGGCCAGCGGCTGAGCCCTGAATAATGCAAGGCCACGGTCTCCATCAAAAGCAGTTTTAATTGTTTTTTTTTTTCCTTGATTTCTTTCTGGTTCACAGAAAAACAGCTACTCACAAATTCCTTTTGAAATAACTAGGGGGTAAAATCAATCGCCTTCCACTTACAAGGCATTGTTAAGTGTGTGTATTCATGTGTTGAGGCCACAGCGTGCTACTGTTTATTCACATAATCTTCTGGCACATGTGTTTACTACTGTTTCTACTTTAGGTGCAAACATACCGTATGTACCTGACCGTCTCAAGATATACAGTAGGCCCCATTCACTCCCTGTCTACCTTCTATTTGTCACCACAATCAAAGAACAGGAAGCAATGCCTGACAAGATGCCTCCTTTTCTTTGTTCACATCACCTTGCACTGCCACAAAGCACTCACTTTCTGCTGACTGGTGACTTCTCTGAGCAGTGGTGGAAAGAGAAAAAGAGAAAAAAGGAGAGAAACAGACCTCTGGGAAGTTCATGTCTTCCTCCTGCTCCTTTAACTCTGAGGCTGCTGCCCTCCATTTCCTTGCACACACGGGGCGACTGAGCTCTATTGCTGGGGTAATTTGTGCCTGCCACAGCCATAGCCTTGGTTGTTCCCTTGATTGTGGTGCCAACCTCCTATGACTCATGTGTCTGCTGAAACAAACTGAGGCAACATAGAGAGAATTGTTAAAGATAGAAAAATGTTTTTAGGCAATGGAAAGCAATGCAAGCCACCATGCATTTCAGTTTTTTGTTGGGCTTTTTCTTTTGTTGTTTTTTGTGTTTTTGTCTGAATTTTGTACAGATGTTTATAGTCTGCAGATTATATTTCTTTTGGTTATGGTGAAATGTCTCCATTAGTGCCATTAAGTTTGTTCCCAGAGGATGAATTGCCCTGACGCTGATATCATATAGGTCCACCAAGAGGTCACAATTGTCACTTATTTGTTGAAATATTTGCACATACAAAACTGCACATGGACACCAGACCTATGGGGGTATATTGTGTCTGGAACCAGGATGTTAACAGATCATTTGGGTCCTATGGGTTGCAGGGTAGAGGGTAGGATGTTGCTTGTTCTGCCACATCCTGCAGATATTTAATCAAATCTTGGTAGTTTGGAGGCCAGGGGCCTGTACTACGAGGGAGGTTTTCATCTTATCCAGGGAACTCAGGGTTAAACCTGGGTTTTCTCTAACATGAAGGTGGTTCACATCTTACTGGGGTATATCGCCACGATAACTTATACTGCAAACCTAACCTACTTCGAAGCAGATCAGAGATCAACAGGTACAAAGTCACCGCCTACTCACCAATAAATTCTCTGGAAAATAGCGTCACCATTCCTGGAAGATCCCTCGGACCTCTGGGCGCGGAGAGTAAGAGGGCCAAAAGTTTTTCAATAGCGCTGAAGCCTTTGTGCTTCACTGATGAGCATCAGTAATGAATATAGATTCTCAGATGAAACTTTATTCCTTGGTTTGTTTGTTTGTTTTTTGTTGGCTGCAAACAATTTTACACCAACTTCACTGTTCTCTAAGATTCTGATTCTAGGTGTCCTGTGATTCTAAAACAGGACACCTATACTGTACTTGCTGACCTTATGTCAAATTTGCACATAGACTGAGCCTATGTTTGAATTCAGTTTTTAGTTCTTAATGATAGAGCTGTGATATTGATAAATCTGTTAACGTACACAGGCTGCATTTTTGTTGACTTTCTTTCCTCATTTTGAATAGGCTAAACTTTATTAATATAGTATCTGTTCTCCAGTCTTAATGACCAAAGTGCTTAAAGCACACACTTTTAATACAAAATTTTATATTACTCTACAGTGCTTTTCCTCTCACACACACACTCATAGTGCTGCTTTGTCTGTAGCAGCTGTGTTGCTTTCAGTTAAATTATGTGTTTAAGATTCTTCATATTTTCCTCATAGGATAGCTTCCTCTTCCTTTGTAAAATCAGCAGTTCTACTGCCGATACGCTCATCCATAATTGTGATTGGTCAGATGCTAAGAATGCCATCCCTTTCATGTGAAAGCGCAGGGGAAACTTAGTGAGTTGATAATCATATTCGTGTGACCACTTATCCTGATCGCCGATGTTAGGGTAAGTGAACCCAGATTATGGAAAGATACCCTGGGTATGTTGAAATTGCTTCCTAGTACAGGCCTCAGGTCAATGCCTTGGGCTTCTTGTCATGCCACATGAAAGGACCCAAGGTTTCCCAGTAGAACACTGCATCGCATTATGAGATGAACAATGTGATTCACTTCTCCTGTCACTGAATCTGATTTTTCTTAATTCCAGCAACATGTCTCAAAAAGCTGGGACGGGATCAACAAAAGACTGGAAGGTTGTTGGTGGAATATCTCTAATCAACTAATTAGATAAACTAGCAAAAGGGCAGTAACATGACTGGGTATAAAAAGAGAGGTAATGATCTGAATGGGTTGTTCAGATTGTGAAAGACTGCATGGGCAAATAGTCTAACAGTTTAAGAATAAAGTTTCTTAGCAAAAAGTAGCAAAGAATTTGCAGATTTCATCATCTACGCTGAATAAAATAATTAAAAGATTGAGTGAATGCCAGTGATGAATGCCGGACATATAAAAAACAGACACATTTCTGCAGTGGAAATCACTGCGTGGCCTCAGGAATACTGCTGAAAACTGCTGTCAATGAACACAGTTTGTTGCTGTACCCAAAAAGTTAAAACTCAACTGTGAGAAGAAAAGATAAATAAATAAAAGATATAAACAAGATCCAGAAATACTGCATCATTCTCCACCATGCTTTTTACACAGTTCCCCAACTTTATTGGAAAGGAGTGTGAAATTAGCTAATGTTATTAGTGCCAATTAGTATGGTAACATTAGCTAAACTAAGAGACCAACTATTATAATAATTATACTTGCAAAACATCAATTATTGAGAGCCCGTTAGCATTTTGCTTAAAGCTTTGTTTAAAGCTTTTTCATAAGCTTTCAGTGCCCTTGTAATATATTGATGCTACAAGCACATTATTAAATGGGAAGAGGGAGCATTCCCTGTTCAAATCAGTTGAATTGTATGAATGTCAGGCAGGGCATTAGATTAAAAAAAACATCCTTGCATCCTTGACAGAAACAAGGCATGCAGACAGAGATACAATCCTGTTATAAAGGATATCTGTATTCCAGCAATGCATCAGTATATATTTGTAAAAAAAAAAAAAAAAAAAAAAAAACAAAAAAAAAAAAAAAAACAAAACAAAAAAAAAAAAAAAAAAAAAAAAAAAAAAAAAAA
>VUQI01023195.1:7353-18614 GCA_015106735.1 Paratilapia polleni
TATAGAACAAAAAAAAAAAAATAAATAAAAAAAAAAAAAAAATATAAAAAAAAAATAAAAAAAAAAAAAAAAAAAAAAAAAAAAAAGCAGAATTATTATGTCATAGCATCAGAGTAGGAGTCACAATCACATTGGAGTTCTTTGTAACTACAATACAGAGTAATGCATCTGTAATTAAGTAATATATCTACTTGAGACTATGTTGCCCCTTGATGCAGGCAATAGTGTGAATGAAAATCACAAAGTGCACATCTGTTATATTTAATTCTTCACATTCCTACTCAGTCTTGGTTATGCAACCATATTTGAGTTGGCCAACAGAGTTTGATTAGCCTTTTGTGAACTGTTCCACAAAAGATTACAGTTTGAGAAATCCAGTCCAACTGATTGCGTGGTTCTCTCTGACTGTGACGGCATTCATACATCACAGAAGTCCTCGTTATACGCGTTAATGTTCCTAAGCTTAAAAAGAGGAATTAATGTGTGCAAACTTCACACAAGCTAAAAAAACCGAAGTAAACATGTCAAACATTTTATTAAAAGCATGAGAGGACATATTCATGTCCTCAAAAAGAACATAAATACAAAATATATTTATATATACAAATTATGGCAAAGACAAACAAGCGTACCGTGTACTTAAAAAAAAAGTTAATTCACAAAAAACTGAAAGAATATTTTAAACTGTTGCTCCCAATGTGTTGTTTATCAGAGAGAGATGAATCAAACATAAGGACTATGGTACATGAGCCATCCTGCTTGAGAACTCAGTATATCTAAGGTTCATATAAGCTTTGAGGTACAAATATGAGGTATGCACTACTTTTGAATAAAAAAGAAAGCCACTGGGTAAGGTCAAATATTTTCTGTTCCATGATGCAGTCACTTTGTACAATAAAATATTTTCAAGCTCTTAGCCAAAAAAAAAAAAACTCTCCTTTCTCCAGTTTGTACCTCTTAAGAATTTTCTAACAAATAGGAAAGTGCACCAGGTTGTACCTGGATTTGAATGTACACTTTAAATTTTATGAACTCATATAAATGTCAACATTTAGGGTACAGGTTAGCATAACTTTCTTCGCAGATTCTGTGCAGAACAGAACGTAACCATTCTGGTTCTGTAACCACTATAATCCTTCAAATATAGGGAATATAGGGAATACAGGGAATGCCCGTTATCCTCTACAGACTGCAATCTTCATTTCACAGAGGTAATACTAGATTTTGACCACTGAGAGGCAACATGCACCAGCAACACAGAGTCAGCATTGTTCCTGGTGTTATATTTTGACACGTTCGTCCCAACTTTTTGCTTCTAAGTCTATGTTAAGTAATAATAAAGGCAGTAAGTAGTAGTCTATTATCAGATTTTTACAGCATAAAGGGCAGCAGAGAGCATCACTTTAAAAGCCAAGCAGAAACATTAACTGGAGATTAAATCATCACACCCTCTTAGTTTTGAGTCTGTAAAATTAGCAGATACTTTGTATTATTTGCTCAGTAACATTAGCATACTGCGTGTAGAGATGCACTTTTTAAATGCATAAAATTCAGATAAATAACATTTCTATGGAAAAATCAGATCCAAGTCAGTCTTTAAATTTGAACAAATATCACTTTGTGTGGATGGAGTGCAGTTACCAATTAAGGAAAAGTTCAAATTGACCAAAGCAGTTTTTTTTTTTTCTCAACACTGGATAGGCCCCTAACACTGTAACTGCACAAATGACACCACTTTTCTATGAGCAGTGGGAACCACGAAAATCGAATGATAAAAGCAGCATTGATCAGAGCATAATTTCAGCTCAAATACGTCTAAAATGTAGTGTTATCATTTATGTCGTTAAGATCTTTGTGCAAATCTACATTTTCTCCAATGTCAACACTGTTTCTATAAATAAATCTTTGTGACTTCCACAACTCATACTGTAGGTATCCATATTAAATGTCCATATTACACTGTATGTCCACCATGTGTTTTTAAAAAACACATATGACACCAGGGAATACAATCTTGAGTCAGATACAAAAAAATGCTGATTAAGGCATTAGAGATTGAATATATATTCCATGTTCGTAATCATGTCATCCCACGCTTATATCTTCCTCTTCACCACACCGAGGTTAAATCCTCCCTGTTTACCATTATATTTACACACATTTAGAACATAATACATCAAGCAACATTTAACAGGGCAACATCTATTGCACATTGAATTTGTCTTGTTATGAAAAAGCTTGTTAGTTCACCCTTTAGTACTGTATTTAAATGTTGGCTCATCCTTTCCTTTCTTATGCTTCTATTTTCTTTGACATGAAGCATTATTCAGCAGATCCTAGCTGGAAAATCCACCAGCTGGCTCTGGACTGGGGGACGGAGGGCTATCCTGGTCGTCCGTTGGCAGCTGGACGCGCTGCTCGTCCATACGCTTGGCCTGCACCCTCTGGATTAGACTGAAGAAGTCTTCATCAGGCACAGTAGGGGCATGGGGGCCTGCTTCTGGTGGGGAGCACCGCTGATCATCAATCCTAGATGACTAGGATCAGAAAGAGTGCATACAGATTACAGAGATAAACAATTTCATTTAATGTAGAACTGATATTTGGTAAAGAGACAAATTTCACAGCTGGGCAACTGTAGTATCAATACAACAATCAAATCTCAAAATTCTGTGTGGCATTTGTGCTATTACCTGGCACTTGATAAGCATGTTGAAGAAGTCATCGCCGGGCTCTTGATGTTCTCCCTCACCCACCAGGTGACCCAGGTTGTTGTGGGTAATCCTCAGGCCTGGAAGGTTACCGACATTAACACGCTGGTCATCAAGACGTCGACTCTGAGAGCTGGCAATCAAATCAAACAGCTCCTCTGTCTGGGGAGAAGTGGTAATTGCAGGATCTAGGAGAAAGGGAGGAGAAATATCCCAGTGAGTGCACATGATCTGGTAGATTCCAAGTTTTGCAGGGATTAGCTTTCAACAGGAACAGAGCTGTTATAAAGGAAGCAGTTATCTTTAACATATGTCCTCATGAAGGACATAAAAGGCACATACTGCTGTCAACCAACCTATCATCTCACTCAGGGATGACATGGAGTTTGCAGCATCTTCTCTGTTGTCTCCATTCTGTGGCTCATCAAGATGGCAGCGCTGGTCATCCATGCGGCTGCTCTGGAACTTGCTAAGGAGGTCAAAGAAGCAGTCCTCATCAGAGGGGTCACGGCCCAGCTTCTGCAACAAAAATAACAAATCTCTAACTTTTTGTTAAGGACAAAGATTATCTCTCTTATCCACTGAATTCCTGCCATGTGTTTACCATTACATAAACCACTAACAGATCATCTTTAGGTAATAGAATATTTTCTACTAACAGCTATGGGAAAATCTGGCTACATTCTAAGGTAGCCTTTGTCCAGTTGTCCTTATTTGTCAAATAATTTTCTCATTTGGCCTTTTCATTTTTTGCTACTCTTTCTGAAAAGGTATGACATAATAGTGGGGCAACTTAAGTATTTCAAGTGCACCTGATCATGCTGAACTACTCCTACATATAAGAACCATTATGTGCAGGTGAATTAATTAGCCTCAATGCCATTAGGAGTTGCATAATGAGGATTTTCAAGATAGCCGGCTCGTGGAGGTGAAAAATAATCAGATTAACTCACAAGAGATGGCATTTCTGATGAGACTACCTTGGCCTAGATACTGAAGGTGATCCGAGCACATAAAATGAAGAACCTCTGCAGTAAGTCATATGGCCCACTGTCGTAAAATCAGATGAAAATCATCAAGAAATGTAGCTGCTGCCATAGAATTGTGGAACTGTTAGACACCAGTTTTCCTTTGTATCAGATGTGGTCAATAGTTCAGTCACAGACTGAATGTTTTTTGTGTGTTACATTGACCTCCCTGTCAGTCAGTCCTTCACAGGCAGCTTTCTATTGTTTATTCTGAGATAGCACCAAGAGTGTTATCTCAGAATAAATAACACTAACAGAATATCTAAGTCAGAGTCTTGATAATATGCATAAGCTTTGCAAGTGAAGTGGATAATTTATGTGTGAAAGATGTTATCGCTACAAATACCCTGTGCTAGCAAAGCAGATGTGGAATTTATTATGTTTGAACAGTGCTACTAAATATTGTGGCACTTAGGCTGCAATATCATGATACTGAACAAGAGCTAATCTGCTGGACAGCAGGAGCAGATAAAATGAGTCGCCAACACCAACTCAAAATAAAAATTAAGCTGCTGACCCAGAGAACCTATCTGAAGATATAAAACTGCAAACCTTCAGATAAAGTGGCAAAAACAGATAAAGCCAAAACAATGAAAAACAGAAATAAGCTTTAAGCTGTATCTTTAACAAAATATTCAACTGCAATCGTGCAAAAGGGTGAAGGGCTGCACTTCAAAATAAATATCTGTACAACGTTTTTTCAGCAAAAACAGAACTGTTCCCAAATCTGGAACATAAATTGTAGGAAAGACCTATTTTCACTTCTACCCAGAAAAATTAAAGCCACATGAATTAGTCACACTTACTGCATTTAACCCTCTAGACCTAGGAAAATATATGATATACATTATTAAATATTTGCAACAATTAATAATTCTGATACAATCTATTTATTGTTGCAGGCCTGTTCTTTTGCATTTAATTTATTTTTTTCTATCAAAAAGGCCAGAATCACAATGAGAAATACACTGCACATATTACAGGTGAGTTCAATGTGAAATCTAAATGCAGTTGGTTTAATTTAGCTAAACGTAAGTTATTAAAGTAAAGCTTATTTAGGACTCCATTGTGCTTTTCATATCTAACACTGAACAATGAACAACATCCACTACATTACATAAGCAACGTGTGATACCCAAACATCAATACAAAGTCATAGAACAGGTTAATGGAAGATTAAATCCACAAAAAATCAACACAGGCTGACTGTGTCAAACTAACACCTTTAACACCAACTAGTGGGTAAAGTTAAAATAACTTTGCCTTACAGCAAGATGTGAAGTAAGTCAGCAGACACCAGATTTCATGCGTCTCTATTCTAAGAATCTTGTTTGAACTTCTGTATTAGAAAAAATTAAACCATTGTTAAAAAAAAAAAAGAGAAGTTTTACTGAATATCATAAAAAATGTTTTTCAACTACATAGTATTTGCTCTCTGAAAACAATAAAATATCTTTACATGCAGTACAAGACAAACACACAAATGCTGCAAATAAAGTCACGCTTCCCTATCAAATATGAAAAGAATACGAGTAACCTCTGCTAACCTTTACATGAAGCTGTTTTTCGAGCTGTAAAACATAAGTGAAACATCTTACCAGCAGCACTTCTTTGTCCTCTATCTACCCTACTCTCTCTCATTTCTTTCTGAGCTCTATTTCTTTCTAACTCTGTCCACACGTCTGGCTCACACCTCCTTCTCCCCTACTTTCACCCACCCCTCTACATCACTCTGCTTTCCTGCTGCTCCTACACAACTACCTACCTCTAATTTCCTCGTATTCCTCTATTCCAGCTTTTTTTTCCCCCCATCTCTACCAACCACTGCCTCCTCCTCTCTGTCTCTCTCTCTCTCTCTCTCTCTCTCTCTCTGCAGCTCTCCAGCAGGCCATTTTTGTCCTGTTCACTCACTGTGGGAAAACAACTCATTATGGTGAGCTGGGGGATTGACCCTGTGGGGAGGGTAGCGCTTCTCTGATCAAGGTCACATTATCATCTTAGAGGGAGGGCTGGGGTGGACAAAGGGGGGGAGGGGGAGATAGGGGGTAGAAAGATGGGTGGATGAGTACAGTTATGAGTAAACTGCATGCTATCAACCATTTCCAGCAAAGGTCAACTACTCTCAAATGGTAAAAACCACCAATATCATCACTTATTTATTAAAAACTCACATGACAGGGCTCTATAACACAATTTACAGTCAGTGGCATTTCATGTTTTTATTATTTACTTGCTCCCTGCACACTAATCAACTGTGACTTAAAGTAGTTTCTGTCCTGTGTCCTTGGCCCCATGGTCTCTGTGTGGATGTTGTCATTTACTTCTCTGTATTGTCCAATTAATTGAGTAGGCCATATAGAAAGAACAAGAGAGAAAGAAACACGTGATGATGGTGAGAGTGAAAGAGAAGAGGGGGTAGGAGGGCAAGAGAGGTAGAGAAATGTAAGTGCTTGTAGAGAGATTGGGAGCAGTGTGTTATGGCAGGAGAGTGAAAGATAAAGATCTTCCTAAATTATAGATGGGCGACAACTTAAAAGAAAAACTTGTAGGTGAGGGGATCTGGTGGCTTTGATATGCTTTGGAGGGTCTTTTGCTTGATGGTTTGGGTCCACTTGTCCTTTTAGAAAGAAGTGGTCGCCTTTATCCTTTGATAAAACTTTTTAATGACAGGGTGACCGTTCCCCCATCCACAGGGCACGAGGGGGGACTGAATGAGAGTTTAAGAGTGAAAACAAAGTGAATCATATGCTATGGCCTTTGCAGTCACCAGATCTCAACCTAGCTGAACACCTATCACTAATCACACTGCAACATAAGAAAAATGCTGTTTGTTGATTTCTAGGTCTTCTACATGAATCACCACCTCATGACGATGCAGACCTTTTGCCTGGGACATACAGCCTGAGCTTCAGTCTTTCAGCACTATTTTTTAACATGGCTCTCATTTTTAAAGACTAGAAGGACACAGAGAATGCAGACATCCCCCATGGCCAATACTCAGAGCAAACATCATAATGATTTATCCTTTAATAAAGCAGAACGCCAATCAACATACATCCCATGTACTTAAACCACAAAAGAGTAACATCAAACATCACTGAAATGCTAACCAAAGTTAGTCTGTAACACTCTCTCACACTTTAAACTGCTGGTGTGCTTTGCAGTCACCCCCTACATAGGGCCCCTTTTTGGGAGTTTTTCTATTGAGATGTCATTGCAAATCTTCTGCTGGTTGCTTAACAGGGAGGGAGTAAAGTTTGTCAGTCCTCAGTGGCCCATTAACAACCCGACGCTCCAAGCATGGAGCTGGCATGAATGTTCACAAGCTACTGGTGAGACTGAATTCTTGAAACAGTTTCCAGGATGCACCCCTTAACCAAAAATCAAATGTTTTTTTTTCCTTTTGCCCATCCAAGTGTCATTAAAATTGGCAGGGCAGTTTTTTTGGGTAATCCCACCTATCAAACAGACAGACAAGCAAACGACAACAAAAGCACAAGGCAGTTGGCAGAGGTGAGGAGTCTGGAGCTGGAAAAATGAAAAACTAAGCAAGATACAGCTTTTATTACAACCAACACATAGAGCTTAAGTTAGCTTATCTACCTAGATACAGCTGGTATGACAAAATCAACCATCAGCCCAATGTCTGTCTGAAACTGCATTCTGCAGATGTAGCATGAAAGAATTGAAAGCATGAAATGCTTAGCAACAGCAGCCAAGGACTTTATCAACTTCTGTTTCAGACATCAAGAATTAACCATCAATTAACTTGTAAGAAGAACAAAGAAAAGCTGTAACGTCTGCATCTCGGAGATACACAAATGGCTATAAAAGACTGCCAGGTTTGAATATGGGTATGCTTCAGTGTCATCAAGATCACACACATTTACTTCTGGATACTATATCTACTTCCCTGTGACAAACTATTATTCCTGAAGCCCTGTAATCTTCACTCTTTTTTAGCATGTCAGATTACTAATAACAACAATTAGCAGTGCCACAGAAACAAGGCATGATTAGGTGCTGTGGTGAGTCAGATACAACAGCTGTGAAAAAACATATTCATTAAGAATCTAATTCATAGCACACTGTTGGCATTCAAAGAGAAGACACTTTTACCCTGCAGAGGTAAAATCAGACACCATAAACTTATTGGAAATTTATGTAACATATTTTTTTCATCATTTTTTTCCTTTAAAGCAGAAGCCCAGAAGACATGATGAACAGAAAGGATTAGGAAAAAAAAAGAGATGAAGTGCAGCCAAGCGAAACATTCACTATTTCACAGCCACCTTATGCTTTCTAGAAAAATATCTCCATCCTTTCTCAGATGGGCTGTCAGTGATTGCCTTGAAGGTCAGGCATATCTTAGAAAAATAAGTTAACACAGGTTGTTACACATTCTGAGTTTTTCCTGAATAGACCAGCACAATCGGTCCGTGTACAGTAAACAGAGAGAGTCTGTATTACCTGATGACAGAAATCTCTACATTTTTCTGTTATGTCCGATCACCCCATAAACAAAGACACCTACTAGATTTACTGAGTAAATTATACCCCAATTTTTAAAAAAAAAATGCTCTTTATTCCAGTGCCAGTGATTTTTCTTTTGAGTCAGACTCTAAAATCTCTCTGGGTGTCAAAACAAAGAAAAAACCCAAATTTTAGTGGGCTTCTTGAAACTGTAAAGCATGAAATTTAATTCTGAGCCCTTTGTTTTCTGTTGACGGCAAAGAATCCCAAAAACAGAGGAAGACACCTATAGCTTAAAGAGACATTAGAGAGCATTTTTGCTTTAACTTTTTCTTATGAAAGCTATTGCGTTTTTTCTTTGTTTAATAGCCATAGAAAAATGAGCGTCATCATCAGCATTTATGGTTGTCTATAAATCTTTCTTACATTGTTGCCACCAGCCTGGTTGGAATTTTTCCACATTAGATCAGATTGATGAAGAGGTAGCACGTCAGCAATTGCGCAAACAAGAAGCGCTAATCAGTAAGTAACAAAACCCACCTGCCTATTATAGAACTTAGTTGTTTTTTTTTAATAAGACATTAGCATGTATCTAAAATGTGTGATTGGAGTTTAAAAGGGCATTCTTAGGATTTTGTATTGCTTCATACAATACCAATGCTATTGTGGAATGGCCTTCCCAAAGCCCCGACCTCAACCCCACTGAAAATTTGTGGACTAGGCTTAAAAGCATTAAGGTCCGTGCCAGGAAACTAACCAATTTAAATGAACTCTATCAATTCTGCCAAGAAGAGTGGTCAAATATCCAGACAGAATTAGGCTTGTTGATGGCTACCAAAAGTGTCCAGTTGAGGTGCAACTTGCTAAGGGACATTTAACCAAATATTAGTGGGGGTGTATGTATATTTCTGACCCTGTGTGGATTAGAGAAAATCCAAAATAAATTCAAACTTGTGCACCCCATTCTTGTTTTATCAAGTCATTAAAGATGTATGCTGTACAATCATTCCACCCTGGAAAAAGAACAGTTGATAGAAATCATTAAAAGCCCAAAGTTACCATGATATTCATGCCCATGATGAGTGTATGTAAAATTCTGACTACAACTGTAACTACTGTTTGAATTTTGATACTTTGTCACAATGTTAAAGATTAGGTTATCAGTGCAGTGATGTGGCTGTAAGGATAAGGTTATGACGTGAGGTCTGCGTTAATACGAAATTAGAAAAACAGCAACGCTGAGGTTACTCACTGGCACTGGAGGTGGAACTTGTACAGTGATGTCATCAGTGTCCACAGGAGAGTCAAACCACAGCCTTTCCTCTGAAGACTGACTGTCTGAACAGCCTTTTCTTTTACCAGGCTGTGACTGATGACTTTTGGATCTCCTTGGTATACTTTCCAAGTCCTGGTTCTCACCATTCTGCAGTAACAGGAACATATTGTTAGAGAGGGATTGATAACTGCTTAGTGAGACTTGTGCGGATCACATTTCCCTCCACAGTTTATAGACATGTGAAATAAGAGAAATCACCTTATCTGAAGAGTATTTCCACAGTTCTACACTGTCCATGCTGTTTCTCTTGGTGAATTTGGGTCTCGCTCCTACAGAAACAAATGGATATATAAATAAATATTATACTATATGACATTAAAAAAGACATTTCACAACTTTGGAATCTCAGACAGTCTTAAATCCATTTTATGAACTGATTTAAGCTTGCAAGCTGCCCTTTGTTTATCTTTTATTTTTGCAGCAGGCTGCAATCTCAGTTGTGGTCCCATGATGTTCGATGTGGATTTGAGGCTTAGGCAGACCACTAGGCAAGCAAACTGAATAAGAGTCTGTTTGCCAGCTCGGCTCCAAAGAGGAAAATGTAGGACATGGGTGTGAATTTCTGCCTGGAGGAGGGTTTATGAAAGCAAACATCACACAAAGACTAGGCAGACTGTTCAGATATTACAGTTTCTCCACACTTTATTACACAAGGCTCAAATGTGAATATGTGAGCTGGTGGACCATTTGAGGAGAATCAATAAAGCAATGTTATTATTTGAGGACATTGTTGAAAACAGGCTGTGCTTTATAAACAACCCATCCTCCTGTGACTGGGAGTGAAACGAGTATCTTTATCCTACCCCATAAATATACACACACCCCTTGTTTTCTGTCACATTTAGCCTCTGTTCACAGACACTGTCTCACCATAAGTTAGTTTTACATTTATAACATGGTCGTTTTGTGAGCACATACAATATTCTAATTAGCTTGCTCAAGCCCGCACATGCCACACAGAAGTTAAAAGAGCAGAATCTGATATATGGAGTTTCAAAGTTGTTCAAGTGGTTTCACTTGCACAAATACACACAAAACACACAGAATGTGGATTTTTTTCCCCACGATTCAGCAAACCGAGTAACTTATACAACATTAAAGAAATCAGATTATATATACCTGCAAGTGTAAAACACTTGGTGAGTCCCTAAAATTAACAGAAGCTTTATATTTGTCACACTTAAATGTTTCAGATCATCAAACAAATTTTAATATTAGACAAAGATAACACAACTAAACACAAAATGCAGTTTTTAAAAGATGATTTCATTTATTAAGGGAAAAAAGATTTCCAAACCTACCTGGCCCTCTGTGAAAAAGTAATTCATTAATTACATTCATGAATTAACTGGGATTAACCACATTTTTTAGAAAGCTGAGTTCAATTTTACCAGCCACACCCAGGCCTGATTACTGCCAGACATGTTGAATCAAGAAATCACTTAAACAGAAACCTGTCTGACAAAGTGAAGTTGGCTAAAAGATCTCAAAAAGCAACACTTCATGCCACGATCTAAACAAACAGCTGAGAAACAAAGTCATTGACATTGATCAGTCTGGAAAGGGTTACAAAGCCATTTCTAAGGCTTTGGGACTCCAGTGAACCACAGTGAGAGCCATTATCCACAAATGGAGAAAACTTGGAACAGTGGTGAACCTTCCCAGGAGTGGCCGGCCTACCAAAATTACTCCAAGAGCTCATCGACAACTCAT
>VUQI01023197.1:4656-24599 GCA_015106735.1 Paratilapia polleni
ACTGGTGGAGAGCATGTCAAGACGCATGAAAGCTGTGATTGCAAATCAGGGTTATTCCACCAAATATTGATTTCTGAACACTTCCTAAGTTAAAACATTTGTAATGTGTTATTTAAAAATTATGTGAGGTCTGAAAACACTGGATCTTTTTTGGTATTTTGACCATTTTTCATTTTCTGCAAATAAATGCTCTAAATGAAAATAGTTGTATTTGGAATTTGGGAGTTATGTCGTCAGTAGTTTATAGAATAAAACAAAAATGTTCATTTTACTCAAATATATATCTATAAATAGCAAAATCAGAGAAACTGATAATTTTGGAGTGGTCGCTTAATTTTTTCCGAAGCTGTATACATATATATATATATATATATATATATTTGTGTGTGTGTGTGTGTGTGTAATAAGGTAGGTTTTGAACAAATACATGGATAAGATTTAAATTACTTGACATACTATTTACTACCCTGTAGGTCCGGTGCTCGGTCTGCGACCAGCAGTTGGCCTACAACAACAACACCTCATCAATACTGAGGCATTACCATGCCAAGCATGATGCCAATGAACCCAAGCAGTCATAGTATGTACATCAACTGTCATTCATTCATTCATTCATTCATTTCTCACATTACTGCTTGCACAAAATTTCACTAATTGTGTTTTACCTTCACTTTTTGGGTGAGAAGATTCATTGGTTGGTGGTTCTTTTTCTTCTTCTTATGAAATTCCAGCAGGCTGTTGGTGAGATGGGAGACTCATTCAATTGATCCCATATTACATCATTTATGAGAATAGAATATCCAACTAGCTGTGCCTAACAGCATTAAAGAATAATCTACTTACACAAGACACTCAAGCACATTTATATACTGACATTCAAATGTTTCCTTGAGTTGAAGGGACCACGAACACGGAGCCCACTCAGACCAGACAGCAACTGGTCAATGCTGCTTTGGTGAACATGATTGTCAAGTGCTTTCTCCATTTTACATGGCCACCACTGAACTATCCAAAGAGCAAAAGAGTGTCGGGGTCCAAAGTAAATCCACTCGTCTGCATACTAGTACACAACCACTAGAAAACAACCCCAAGTTCAGGACAAGAAAGCCCTCCAGCTGTGCATCAACCTTACAAGGATGCTAAGTGAGTGTATGTCTCCCCTTGAGACCGTGAGTGTAATGACCATTGCTACACTGCTTGAGCTGAGATTTAAGGCTGTGGGCTCAAGCTGCAGTGAAACGTCTGACCTCAGAATGTGCCACCATCATCGGAGCCGAAACAGACCAAATCATGCCAGTCTCTCCTGTCCCATCCAGCTCCTCGCAGCCAAAGCCAGCAGCCGGTCCTGCAACCCAGTCAGGTACAATTTGTGTTGACCTGAAGTGCATAACACATTGACAGGGTTCCAGCATATTTTTAAAAATGTCTTTAAAAAGTGTTAAATCTGATGTTTTAAATATATAAATATAAAATGTCTTTGAAGAAACTCAAATCTGCTTATGAAAATATAAATATCATTAAATGTCTTTAGAAAGACTTAAATTTGAATTTTCAAATTAAATGTAATAAAAATGTTAATCTTAAAATGTTATTTTTGAAAAACTGTGCAGCAGTTTAATTTGTTCATTATTTTTAGGTGATGGGCTGTGGGATCTGCTGGACAGCCATGTGGTAAATGGATAAATGGACTGGTACTTATATAGCGCTTTTCTACTCAGTTTTTGTGTACTCAAAGCGCTTATACTATGTGCCACATTCACCCAGTCACACATACATTCATACAGCACTTTTATCTACACTTAAGTTACTAACTTACTAACATTCACACACACACTCACACTCCGATGAATGCATCAGGGGCAACGTGGGGTTCAGTATCTTGTCCAAGGATACTTTGGCATGCAGACTAGGGGAGCCAGGGATCAAACCACTGACCTTCCGATTAGTAGATGACTCGGTCTACCTCCTGAGCCACTGCCGCCTCCGAAGATGAGATGATCTGAGCTTTGTGACATGGTGTGTTGTCTTGCTGGAAGCAGCGATCAGAGAATGGGTACACTGTGGTCATAAAGGGATGGACATGGTCAGCAACAATACTCCGGTAGGCTGTTACGTTTAAATTATGCTTAATTGGTACTAATGAGCCCGAGCTGTACCAAGAAAACATCTCCCACACCATTACACCACCACTACCAGCCTGAACCGTTGATACAAGGCAGGATGGATCCATGCTTTCACGCTGTTTACGCTAAATTCTCACCCTGAATGTCGCAGCAGAAATCGAGACTCAGCAGACCAGGCAACATTTTTCCAATCTTCTGTTGTCCAAATTTGGTGAGCCCATGGGAATTGCAGCCTCAGTTTCCTGTTCTTAGCTGACAGGAGTGGTACTTTGTTTTTTCTTTTGTTGCTGTAGACCATCTCCTTCAAGTTTCAATGTGCTGTGCATTCACGAGATGCTCTTCTGCATTCCTCTGACCTCTGGCATCAACAAGGCATTTTCTGCCCAGAAAGCTGCCGCACGCTGGATATTTTCTCTTTTTTGGACCATTCTCTGTAAACCCTAGAGATGGTTGTGCGGGAAGATCCCAGCAGATCAGCAGTTTCTGAAAATACTCAGACCAGCCCGTCTGGCACCAACAACCATGCCACGTTCAAAGTCACTTAAATAATTTTCCTTCCTCATTCTGATGCTCAGTTTGACATGCCTACATGCCTAAATGCATTGAGTTGCTGCCATTTGATTGGCTGATTAGATAGATTGTGTTAATAAGCAGTTGAACAGGTGTAACTATTAAAGTGGCTGGTGAGTGTACACTCCATGATAATCCTTTCAGAAGTTCTGACTCTTGGAGGCCAAGTGGAGAGTTTTGTCGTATTGTGTGAGGACACAACAAATTGCTGGTTAATGTCTGAGAACAGCAACTTGTTAGAATGCTTCTGTGTTACTAGAAATAAAGAAGTTACTGGTCTGGACCTTTGTCATTATGTTGGAGTTAAAAAATAAGACTGGTGGCTTGAGGGTTGTTTGGGCGTGCTTTGAACTTGACCAGCAATGATATAGCAAGAAGTTGACAGAATTCAACAGAACACCCGACTTTCTCACCACACCTGACATGAACATATGACCTGTGAAGACCTCTAGCTTGCTGTCTGTGGGTGGACTGAAATAACCACTTAATGCAATCCCAGGACACTTATCACCAAAACCACCAGACTGCTAATTCTGATAATGATTTATCATAAACACAAAATCCAACTTCTCTTATCTGTTTTCATGTTGCATTTCCAATAAGCTTTTAACATTACAGAGGCTCAGAATGTACCATTAACATGGTTCTTATATTTCTGGAACGGTGGCACTCTCATAAAGCCATCTATGCTAAAATGTTGGCACTCAACGTGAAAGATGGGCTGTGCTTTCTAACACAGACAATTTAGACATGAAATGGCAGATCAGCTAACTTCCTCTTAAGGAGACTTGGATCCTTCGCTGTGCTTAGTGTGCTGCAAAGTCAATTTTTCATGCTGCACTAATCTAGGCGTTTGACATGCTGATGAAATGTTGGTGGGAAAAATTCCTTTGCTGGGTTTAGTTTAGAACCGCTGGAGGTAATGGTGGGGAAAAGGATGTCAGCAAACTATGTGCCATATTAAACTCAGTGACCTCCTCCCTTCATGCCATGCTGTCAGTGTAATGAAGCTCATTCGGTTACCAGATAATTCCACTAAGGTGTGCCAAGGAGCGCCTGAAGCGCTGATTTGTGCCACAGAGGATGATTTGTCTGTCAGTCTCTTTCTTTTCCCGGCTATCTAGCTCCAAAATTATCTACAGTCCTGCTAAATCTGACTAGTATTCAACTGGAACTACTTTGTTTCTTACTCTTCTCAGGGCGTGAAATACTGTTGTTTTGTCAATGCTGCTGGTGTCTCAGAGGTATGCACAAGGTCTACTTTGGCGATGACATGGTGATACAATTTTAGACACAAAGTGTAAACTGTACTGTTTTTAAAAGAGCAACAACTCTGCATGAGGAAGCAGAAGAAGGGGCGGTATTGTAAATCACAAAAATGCCAATCAGTACAGTCTTTTTTTTACATTTATTTCAGTTGCTGTTTGTTTATGCTGCGGTCACACTAGGAAAAACAGTGGTTGGAGACCAAAATTACTGCGACCATGTGCAATGAACTTGCAGTCTCGTTGCCTTTTAAATGGTTACTTCGAAGACGGGTACTGGGTCTACGACCACTCACAGTCAGTCGCCATCTTCAAAGCAACTTTCGTGCGTCAAGATGGTGATAAAACAACAATAAGACGGAGTCAGTCTGCTATCAGTTTGCAATTATATGCAATCTGTTTGTTATAATACGGCGATTAACTGTCGTAAATCAGCGAAAATTTCAAATCTGTTGCCATCTACATTCACAGAAATTCACGTTAGACAGAAATTCACATTCACTACTTACATTTAGACTCTAGCTAGAACCTCAGAAACAGAAATTCAGAAATGCCTCTACAAATAGTGACTTAGTTGCTGCAGGATGGTGATTTAACTGCCGAATGACTTAAGAACTCAGCAACCTTGCTTTTATGTAGGAATATAACCAGAATACAACCGGTTGGCAGCCAGTTGAGTAGAGTCCCCTACTGCAAAGAGACACGTCGCAGACGAGTTGTGCTCATCGATGCAGACTGACTCCGACTGATTGCAATGTGTTGGCAATCTGTCTTCTTTTATAAATTATTAAGTTTATATGTTTGCAGATCTTCGCTAGTCTGTGTAACAATGACTGCAGTCAGCCTAAGCCAGACCGTGATTGTTTGGAGACAGCTTGCCTCCCACGAGGGGACCTGTGCAATCGCCTTGTTATCCAAAGTGGTTGCCCAGAGGCTGGACAACCATTTGGTCACCAGAACTACTTGCAATCGTTCACTGAGTGCGAAAAAATTCAATGCAATCACCTGGCAACCACTGGTTTTTCCTGTTTGCGAGGAGGTTGCCGTCCTATTTTTACTCTAGTGTGATTGAGCCATTAGGCTTAGCCATCAAAACTCTTTATGGTTTGAGTTTAAAACTGCACGTTTAAAACATCAACTCTGCATGTTAAAAAAATAATAGTATTGGGTAACCAGTACATTAAAATATGAGGTCTGACCAAGTATCTGTAGGTGATGAGTTGGGAGTGAGGCCACTGGCTGTCTTTACACATTTTATGCATCTGTTTGAATCTTCTGTTATCATTTTGCAGTCTGTATGTTAATTCCTAATTTCTCCAGAACCCATCTCTTTAGTGTGTTCTGACATCATATCAAATCCCTCAGCTGTGTGGCAAACTAGCACAAAATTGACTGCAGAAAACGTGAAGTCATCTTGTTTAATTCACTCAGCTCATTATTTCACCCCCCCCTTCTTTCTGAAAGAGCATATTAGAAACACACTTTGCCTGCCACAGTAGGGTTTTAACAACTTTCTCAGTGTACATTTTTTCTCAGTGGTTTGTGTAGCTTAATAGCTTAATAAAGAAGACAAAGTCTGCTGCCCACCCTTCTTGTAATTTTCTGAAGATTCTGGAAAGTGCTACCTCACCCTTTTTATAAACCCCCCTAAAATAAACCTTGGGCCATTCTTTATGTGCGACTTGCTGAAATGTTTCCACCTCAGCTGAAACTAGATTGTTAAAGACTCCACCATGTTCATTTGTTCAGCTACACTACACTGCAATCCACTTTTAACACAAATGTTGAAAATGTCTTCTGTGCTTATGGTAGAGTCATTACCACTGTCACCTTTTTTTGGCCTATTTTTTTTTTTTTTATAGGCCTTTTGTGCAGAAGTGCCTGTCTTTATAGTTAAGGCCTCAAGAATGATCAGACAGAAAATCAATTAGAGCATTCAAGTACGAGTCCTGGCTTTACATCTGATAAAAAAGTGCAATCTTTCTCTTTCGCACACATACACATGTGCACATGCATACATCTGCTTGGAATGTGGTGGGGGCTAGCACTGCAGAGAGGACAGAAAATGGCGTGAGGGCATGCAGGAAGGAGAAGGGGGTGCACAAAGGGGAAGGAGATCAGTGGAAAAAATATGAATGGAAGGGGAAAAGTAGACAGGGAGCAGTATGATGGGCCCAGGGACTATAAACCCGGAGATGACGGTCTGAAATCAGAAGATCTGGAGTAAGCCTCATCAGAGCCCTGCACACATGCCCTGAGAGTTCAGCACGCATCACTAACGCGCACTTCAAAGGGCAGAGCTCAGGCAGGCCAGGAACAGTCTAGACACGCTCTTCCCATCACACCATCCAGTACCCCTCTGTTCATTTTGGCCTCTCTCCACTTCAAGGTTTTTTTTGGGGTTTTTTTCCCATCTAGGTGTCTCCCTTTGGAGGTTTCTTTTTGGCAACAGTGACTGTTCTCCATTAAATTTATATGGTCTTTTTGAGATCCCGCAGCTAAACTGACAGAGAAACATTACTTTACATCCATGTTGGCAGTTCTGTGAGGCTCTCTGGTAAATGCTAACATCAGTTGGTTAGCATTCTGATTTTAAGCAGGTACAGGTTTTATATGTCTACTATGTCTATTTACTGCCTGTGTCTCTAGATTGTGGGGCGAGTCTGCTGCAGGTGAGGGTGGATAAAAATGTGGATGTAGCAGAATAAGATAAAAAAAAAATCAATGGGTGCCACTAGTGATTGTTCTTTAGGGCCAAGCAGGTAAGGGCAGGCACAACACGGGCACAAACATGGAAGCCAAAAATGTTGTTTGGCTTATGTGCTTGTTTCTTGTAGTACATCATCTGGATACACAAACCAAAACCAAATCTCAGGACAATTTATATATAAAAAAAAAAAAAGGTTGTCACATTTCACTGCCAGAAATCCAACGCTAAAGCCAACAGTATCACTAGGAGGAGTCATCCTCAGGGAGCGATGACTGTGTGTACTGTTTGTGCAAGCTATTGAGACAGATCTGGACCAAAGTGGTGGACTGACTGACTACCTAAACCCATGCTGCTGAGAGGATTTTAAGGGAGAACAAAACATAAAAAAGTGGACAACCATTGGAACAACACAGCATAGAGGGTGTTATAATTAGAAAAGGAAAAAAGATAAGCAAGGAGAAGGGAGTGAAACAGAGAGAGAGTGAATGAGTAGCTCCCAGTGAGTAGTAGGAAAATCCTCCTCTTCCTCACTCCCTCCCTCACCAGTGATTTCAGTCTTGGTCTGATTGAGAGCGAACTGAAATTTAGGCATTTAACAGACACTAGTCAAAATATTCCACTGATATCCACAGATGTGCATCTGCACGATTTTGTCTCAATTATGTTTCCATCAGTATTTCAACATTTACAGTTTATGTCTTGTCTATGGAGTACATTACCTAAGTCTGAGCCACTCTGTTGTAGTCTGGACTTACATGAGAGGAAATTTCTTACAGACATTTTTTACTCATTCAGAGATTTGTGGTGTACTCATGTGAGTGCGTCATCAGCCACATGAAGCAACCATCACTCTACGATTTCTGACATGTTGCCCCCTGCTACCAGTCTTTCACCTCCAGACTGTCATGTCCTGTGGCTGTCTACATATTTTAGGCATCACTTGTGCCCATATGTGTTTTAACAAAGACACCAAAACACTTAAACCCATATGGGTTTTCCCAATGAACACAATCCATCTTCATCATGTATATTCCCTTGCACCCCAACTCTCCACCTCCCATTCTGTCCTCTGTTCCCTCCCTCTTCTTTCCACTGAAAAAGACCCTCCTCCTATTCTCTCTCCCTTTTTTTTTCAACTGTGCTTTTACCAGCAGACATCTGGATTTCCACTGCAGACCATTACATGGTAACAGCTCCAGCTTTTATGATCTTAGCAAGAGAAGTGGCAAGTAGCAGCCATAAAATGACAGACATCCAAGGAGTGGTATTACAGTATTTGGCGTATTATGAATGGGCAAACTGTGCCCTCATGGTCCCTGCATCATGTAAGCTCTGATAAAAAGAAAATGTTGATTTTTAAATATATTCGAGCACTAAAGTCACAACAAGTTCCCACCACTGTGCTTTGAGTCCCCTTTCCAGACATTGTGTTTCTCAAGACCAATAGCACTTGGGCATGAGCTGAAGAGTTAAGATTTTCCGTAGGAGCGCTGCCAAACCTCAATGAAATGTTTGTGATGAATCGTATGAGATGGAAAGTGTATTAAACAGGATGGAGCAGGGAGATTAGCAGTAAAAAGATGAGCAAATGGAAAGGACATGCATATGTATGGGTTGTATATATGCGTGCATGCAGTTGTGTGTGCATGCTGCATGACCTGGGATGTTTGTATAAACATGTGTTATTCCCAGAAATCCATTATGCTTTGTTTGTAAAGACTTGAAAGTAACTAGGGGGGAAAGGATAGTTGGTGCTCTCAAACTAAGTCTGCGAGGTTCAGATCTTCCTCTTGCCTGCATGCAGCTCCACCTGGCTATTAATGGTTCTCTTTTAATACACTTCTTCATGCATGAAATAAACATGGGATTTTCTTAAGAGGCATAAAGGACCGAGGTGAGAAGAATTCCCCTCTTAGGCATAAAACACCACAGGGAAATAGTTTGAATATCTGAGACGGGTGCTCCTGGAATTCAGAAAGGCCTATTTACTGCACCAGGACAAAAGTGTATTACATTTGGTGCTGCTTTTTGTGTGTATGCAAGTGTGTGAGAACATCTGCTGGGCAGATATGCGGATGGAAGTAAGATGAAGAAAAGTCTACGGTCTGTCGGGTAGTTTTCAGTTCGTGGGCTTTGTAAAGTTTATACATTCTGGAAGATATAATTTTTTAAAATGTTTTCACTAGATTACAGTAGCAGGAAAGTTTCCTACATGCTGGAGTCAGTCACACAGGCAAGAATTTCTCCACCAAGAAATATGAGAAATACACAAAATGGCTCCAAGCGCCTCTTCTCTAAGAGGGTTTATATGAGTTGGAATCCAAACCCTCAGATTGGACTTAGTCAGAGAAGTAACTGAGCCAATGGCATCATGACCAGTTAAGGGGAAAAAAGATGACCACAGGCTGCTTGACTCAGCACATCTCACTGTTTCCAGCATTTCCTAAATATCTTGCAATGCTTCATACACAAAAGGTCTTGTGAAGCTCAGTAAAAAGGTTAACCTTTAAGAGAAACAACAATAAAGGGTAGTTACGCTCTTCAAATTTTGTGCAGTCTGAGATGTAAGACAGTCAAGAGGGAAATGTGGTAAAATACATGGCCATCAGTTCAAAACCGTGAGGCATGTCCACCCATGGACAGCTTGAAATGGTTTAAAATGCGGAAGAAAACAGATAGACTAGCAAAAATACCTTTTATGTATAAATTCAAGAAACATCCACTTGTACTAGTCTAGATTAGTTAAGTTGTTTTCTTCTGCCTTCTTCCAGGTACAAAGTCTTTAAAATGTCTGACTAAACCCATGTAAAACTAGAGCAGGTAAATGTCCCGTTCCTGAGAATTCTCAGCGAACATGTAGGATGCATGTATCCCTTGTACTGCACACACTGCCCTGGCCTCAAGCCTCGCTTAAACCAAACAGAGCACTAACAGAAGTGAGAACACATGTGATGTGGACAAACTTATGTGCTACATGTGAGAAAGGGCAACTTTGAACAATGACTGGACCGGATTCTTCTGAAAGCACAGAGGTGATGTGTGAAAAAGGGTTTTAAAATGCGGGTGCCATTAAAACCAAGAATGCATCAACAACAGCATATAGCTTGGGACATCAAGACAGGAAATGATCAGTAGGAGAATTGCTATTTAATATTTCAGCCTAAAATGGTCGTAGGTTGGAGGCCACTTGTTGTCTCTGAGTTTTGAATCCTTTGTGACTATGTCTGAGTTTGGGTTTCTGTTTAGGTTTTTGTGTTTGAAGTTTTGATTCTTTTGTTTTGTAGTTTGAGTTTCGGATTCCAGTTTCTTCCATTTATCTTTTTATTCTGTTAATGTTGAACCTCAGTTTTTACTGTATTATTTGATTTCTGTTTAGTGTTTATGGACTTTTGGATGCCTTTGTGTTTAGTTCCCTCAGTGTTTCCCTGTTTCTCCCCTGTCTCGTCTTTCTGTGATTGTACCTTTGTCCTCCAGGTATGCTGTGCACATTTTTACTTCCCATGTCTTCCCCTGATTCCCTGATTGTTGTTACCTGTGTTAATTATGTTCACCTGTGTCTCATTCACCTGTCTCCAATAGTCCTGTCCTTCTCTTTGTTGTCTTGTCTGGTGGTATATCTGCTTTGTGTGTGGTCCTGCATGCTCTTCTGTCTTCTTTACCTGTTGTGATTTTTCAGACTTTAGTGTACCTTTTGGATTTATAATCCTTTCTGCATTCTGCCCTTTTGGTCCTTAACAAACTCTTAGTGAGGCTGGCCATTACCAAGGTCAAGTGAAGGCAAATATGAGACACCATACATCCCGTTACACTGTGGTTTAGATAACTGAATCTGATGAAGCAATGTAAAACTTGAGTGCAGCTCTTCTCAGTGTCCACACAGCCATCTTCAAAGTCTAACAACTACAAAAAAAAAGTGTAAATAATTTGGATGAAGGAAATGGACTTAAGAAATGTTGAAGGTTTCAGATTGAATGCACAAGCTGAGAAGGAGAGACACTGTGCTGCTGAAGAGCCTGTCACTGGTATTACTCTGTGCAGAATGCACTGGCATATATTGCAGTATAATAAATTTGTAAATATTGCTTACTTTCCTCCTGATAGTCAGAATAAAAGGTTTTCTGTTCTCTTTTCGCACCGACACATTATGAGTTTTAAATCAGATTTTCACTGCATTAAAAAATTAACGTGGTGCGAGAGTGTGTAAAGTGTCCGTTTCTTATCATTAGTGCACTACAGTTGGTTGCACTGTTAAAACCTGCACTACACTTACAAGCAGACTGATTTGTTTCCTACACAACCAACCCCATCTCCACAGCTGAATCCCATCTGATTAGTGAGCTTATGTGGGTGGACTGGCAAAATTAGTTAATGTAGAATCATAAATTGGTTTGGGGACAGCATAAACCATTTAACTCACTTAAAGTTTGGCTGGATTCAGTGGGTCAAAAGGGCCAATTCAGCATGGGGATGTGTTTGCTCCACTGGCACCACTGCTCAGGTACCTATCATGGGCACTTTGACAGCTGATGACCGAAGCCAGTGTTCTGCAAAATTAGGACACTGTCAGTAATTAAGGGTTGGGTTCTCACAGTGTGACTGCAGCAATGACAAACATCCACAAACAAACCAATAAGAATACCACAACAATGACTCAGTATACACTGGGGATGCCATATGTGCCATTGGCAGATTGGGGTCAAACAACACACATACACATGCACTAGCAAAGCAAATGGAGATGGAGGGAAAAAGAAAAAAAAAAGAGCAAAGCAGAGCTGCAAATGCAAGACACACCCTATTGACTTGCATCTGCCTCTACACTTCTTTTTAATGCTTTACTTACAGCTCACACCTCATCCATCGCTACTATAGATGGTATAAAAGATGGATGTAGTTTCCGATCTGACAAATGAAGCCAACACAGAAGTGCTTGAATTCTGCATTCTTTTTAATGGCCACCGGCGGGCAATACCTGTAGTTGCAAAAAGACTTCAGGTCCTATAGAAGTGGGTGGGAAAACAGCCCTCTTCCCTCACCTCAGTAAACACTTTGGTCTTAGTAAATAGAACATTAAGTCAGTTTGGTAAATTTTGGTCATTGTCAGAAAGGGTATGCTCATTGGCTAACCAGTGGGTGATGTCAGGATGACTACGTCCATCTGTTATACTGTCTATGATCTCAGCAGTCTGACATGCTTAAAATTTATATTTTACTCTTTGACACAGGTTGTGACCAAGATTCCACTAAAGAAATGTTGCAGTATAACATGCAATAAACTCATACAATTGTCTATAAGACTATGCTACATTTGAGGCTCTGTGAGGCTGTGAAGCTTACTTAGGCACACCAGGGATTTTAATGTAAAGCTAATGCCAGCATGCAACCTATGCCAATATGTCAATGTTTCACATTATGACTTGATAGTGGTGCTACACGATGGTTAAGAGTTTATCAGAGTTAATGTTAGTAATCCTGAGGTGTCATGGAGGTCTGTACCAAACATGACAATACATTCAATACTATTGTAGAGATTTTACTCAGCACCCCCAATACCTTCATGATGGCACAAGCAGAAAAAATTGATCACCAAGATCAATATGATACAAACCATGAATGTCTGCACAAAGCTTTGGTCTGTTTATATATAGCATCAAATTTTAAAAAGGCCAACCTGCCTGTCATAGGATTACCAAAATTATTAGGAGGTGTCCTTCATGGCCATGCACCAAATTCTGAAGCAATTCATCCAATAGATGTCAGGACATTTCACTAGATGGAAAGTCAGAAGAATTAATCCTCTGGGGGCGATACACCGTAAATATTATAACATTCATTCTTTGGCATAAATCCATTTTACAATTTATGGAAATAGAAATGGTAGGTAAATAAAGAAGAATTGTTAGTTGTCACTACAAAGAAATATCTGATAATGTACACTTTGTAGTTATGATTCATTTACATTTGAGAGTTATAGAGTAAGTGTTGCTTTTGTTGTTGCTAGAGGGCTAAAAACCTTTGGCAACCAAATAAAAAGTTTTTACCACAAGCTTTTTCCTTCCAGTTTTGCACTTATGAGGGACTGCCTGTGCTTTATCATCTGGCAAACAAAATAACACAAAATGAGATACGATTAAAAAGAAAAAAGAAGATTTGATCCAGATTTCGGGACTTCCCCTTCTTACCCCTTCAGTGACATCACTAATTCTTCAACCACACCACTTCAGATAGTCAATGTGGGCATTTTTTTTTCTTAATTGAGGCACAACCACCCGGGCTGCAGCTGGCCTGAGCTCTATCTCTCAAATTCCCCTTCTAGCATGGAGCACAGCATCTCTGATTAGCATATCCTGCTGGCTCTTAATTATTACCGCATGTATGTGATGTTTAATTTATTACATCACCTCTCCAAAGAGAACAAGAAATAAAAAATAAAAACAGAGAGGGACGGAGAACAGCAGGGCCAATGTGAGCCAAGAACAGGGGCTGCATGCCACATGTGAGACTAAGGTAGTATATCTAAGTGGTTGCTTGCCTGCAGAGTATATAGCCAGCCTGGGGCAAGGAGCGATCCAAGGTGTTTCTCAGCTGTTGACAGAGTCACTGGGGTCATTCAGTTATCTCCAAGTTATGGAAAAACTTCCATCTAAACCAACCTAAACTTACCATATCCATATGCATTGCTGTCCACTTTTATTCCTCAAACACAATTCAAGCCTCAAGTATCTAGTCAGAAGACGAATATTTCATTGAAACATCAGTGGGTTTTTGCCGGTATTGGACAAGGGACAGTGGGAGAGAGGCATACACAACACATGCAACAAAGAGCTGGAGTTGAATCAAAACTAGGTTGCTGCAATAATGATTCAACCTACGTACATGCTACCAGGTGGGCAACTGTGGAGCCCCAAAGCTCCGTCTATACTGCCATCATGTAATAAATTTAACTAGGAGTGCATAAATTATCAGTGCCAGAACAGCATGAAAATCACTTCCACACGAACACCTTACAACATCTCACAACTGAGATTCAGGTAATGCTTAGCATGCTGTTGACTAAGGATGCCACTTAAAACTCCCTTCTGAGGTGATTTCTGCCTCTGCTCTCTGTGTTGCTGCCTGTTTACACGAGAGCTCAGCAGAGATAATGAAACAGACTTTTGGGTATCGACTCAAAGGATTTGACGCTCGATCCCTTAGCGCAACAAAATCCACCAGTAAGGGACACAATTAAACATAAATTTATACCTATGAGCCATCTTTGATTTGATCCCCTCTCTGTTCGATTCGCTGTCCCCTTCTCCAGCCACATCTGTTTTGTTTTTTTGGGGGTTTTTTTTACACGGACATTTAGTGCTTGTTTTACCAATAACAAATAGCTCTGGAAGAACTAAAAACAAATCCTGGTTATGTGTAACAGTTGCGTCTAATCAGGTAAGTATGCTAGTTGCTGTGCTCTAAAAACAGGGAGCAGAGGAGGGAAAAATGATACTTCTTAAAAAAAAAATCCTCCGTAGAAGTAAAAAGTACACGTGGTTGGTAGGTTACAATTAAAATAACAAAACATGTAGAAACACCTCTATGAATTTAAAGTCAATGTGTGTACTTAGCATACTGAGGTAGGTACACAAATAATTAATAATTAAGAAACATTTTATCCTTCTGATTCCACAAAAATTGTACGCCATGAAAAATCTTCCTCGGGGATTACCCTTCACACTCAGAGGAAAGGCATTCCTCTAGAGCAAAAACATGCAGGCCATTGGACACTGCCAGTAGGGGATTTGCACTCAGCTGATATCATGCAGTTGGTGAGTTCATGACAACGTGTCAGTTGTGTAAGTCTGGAGGGGAGATATGTTTGTGCTAGTGTTCGTTAAGAGTGTGTGAGACTGAGTATGTGTGTGTGTGTGTATGTATTCATGCTTTTCTGGTCTAATCTGATGTATCGCTCTCCTGCGGGAAGCTGCAAAACACTTTCACAGGTGCATAAGTATTATGCACTCACGATAATATTTATATGAGCTCAGTTCCAACTAAAGGCCAGTGGAAACTCTCTGTGTCTTGTGCACTCATATCGTCCTGATCAAAACAAACACCAAACGACGGGGGCGTACCATGTGAGTTTATTTTATTTATTTATGGTTTTTTTTGTCTGTGTAGGTGCCTTTAAGCAGCCAGCAAAAGTGCCTGCTTGGAAACACAAGCTAAACAGATTCAGCCCAAGTCCTGCACTGATACTTGCTATTTCCCCCTAGCTGTATTTGTGTGAAAGAGTAAATATTTTTGAAACACAGTAAAGGGTGCCTCAGTATGTGCAAACATAAAGGAGAAGCTTTCAGTTTCAAAGCATAAACCCATGACTAATTGCCAAGGTTTGGTTTGTCTGCCGACTGTGACTGACAGGAGGTGGGTCCTAACATAACCACAGACAACACAGTGAGTGTTTGGAAACTTTATTTTGGAGAGTAAGCAGAAAGCAGAGGTAAGACACATAGTCCTGCATCATGGTGGAGTCTATGACAGACTGTTTAGACCCTACTGTGGTTAGCTGGGATGATGGGGCATTGTACAAATGTGGCCACATTTTGGGGTTTATGTCAGCAATTTCTAGAATATATCTTATTCATTAAGACAGTTGTTGCTGCCTTTTCTTTCAAGAAATGCTTAAATCACTGATCCTAAACTGTCAGCTTCCTACACAAAGTGTGTTGGCTTGTCTGAAAGTCAGCAAGCCCCACAGAAGATGTCCCTGACCCTCGGTTGTTACTTGTGAACAGATGAATAGCATCCCCATCCTGAATGTGGAAGGTGTGTAGTGAGCCAATTAACTAATTATATATTGCGATGGCATGTTGCGTAATGTCTCACAAGTTTCTGATGAACACAGGGAGGAGACAGTAGGGCGGCTTTGGCAGAGGCTACAGCATGTGTTCATATTCCATGAAAAGCAGGCTTCTGAGGGCTGTGGGCTACTGATGAGATTGGAACATTTGCTGGTTCAGCTAGTGCACCAAAACAATGGCTGCCAGAGGCCTTTATTCGAGTAAAAAAAAAAAAAAAACCTCTTAGTGGAAGTCAGGTGACATATAGAAAGTGCCACATTTGTTTCTTTACTTATGGTTATATTTCTTGCAATTTCTGCTGCCCTCTTGGCCAGGTGTCCTTTGAAAAAAGGGATTTTTAATAAATGAGACTTTTTACCTGGATTAAAAAAAAAGTCTCTTACTCACAGGGCAGGGCCCAAGGCTATTCATTCTGACCTTAGACTTATGGATCTGTTGCTGATTGAATTTGGGGATTTTTTTTTCTGGTGGATATTCCAAAACATAGCCCAGGTCTTGACGGGGTTAACACCGGGTTAACCACAGCAATGACGGATACTTTTTAGCATTGGTGAGTAAAGGCAGTGCCGAGCTCTGATGCAAGAGCTCCGTACTGACTTTACACACCAATGAGCTGCCAGGCCTCCACCTTTTGAGTTGAATAAAATGGAAAATGGTCTGAAGAAGTAAGTGAAATATAAACTGCTCTGCATTTTTAAGATTCTCCTGGGTTGACTTTGGCCTTCTCAAACAGAAATATGCTTATTTCCACTTTTAAAATGTGGGCACACTGTTTCAGCTTGGAGAATCTTGCAGTCTGTCTAGAGTCAGATTAAAGATGACTTACCCAAAAAAAGCAAATTATACATTTTCCCTATATCAACATTACATGCCGAATAATCACACATTTAAGGATGGCTACGCTAAAGAAGCTCATTTTAAATCAAGTCAACTGAGAAATCGAGCATCTTCTTAAGAAAACAGTCTGGCCCATTACACAGGGATTACTTCTGAAAGCATAAATGCATTCACCATACTACTGCATCAGTATTTAAGGCCTCCTCCTCTTCAATCCTCAAGAAATTTCTCATTACATGGACAGACAAGTAACTTGCCTGCACCATGTCTCTCCTCAGACCCTTGCAATTATGTGACAAGCCGCCTTCAGCAGTGAGAGAAGAACATAACAAATGGGTCTTGTTAAAACACATGGTTATGAAGTGCCTTTCATAATTATAGTGACCACTACAAACAACCGACAGGGCGGAGCTGGGCTCGCAGGGGTGGGGAAGGAGACATGGTTAGTTAATTTCTTAGACAACAGGCAACAACTTTGGCACTTTAATTTTTGCTGCTCTGGTCGAAAGATTTTATTCAAGACAGCGTTAGATCTCTTCACACAGAGTACTGAAATCTGAAGATGCAGTAGTTTACAAAAAGAAAAATTGCTTTGCCTCTAAAATGTTCTTGTGTAATTTGCTTAACTTTGCCAATTATACCTGAAACTACTCCTATTACATAGTCATAGCAAGTATAATTTAGTCAGCTGAGAAATAATACACTTGACAGCAGTATGTTTATGATGATAGACAACTTCAGCTAACATTTCGCTTAAAGCAAGCGCAAGTCTAATTTGTCCTTCACAACACAGGAAAAAACCATGACTCGTTATGATAAGCTATAATGTACTAGGCACCACCTTAACACAGATAAAGTGTGTCTCTCTATGATCTCCTTTTTTCTCTTCTCTACCCTCACTCCTCAGCCTGTCATGGCTCCCCCTCCCTGCGCCTGGTTCTGCTGGAGTTTTCTTCCTGTTTAAAAAAGAAGGGAGTTCTTCCTTCCCACCTTCGCCATGTCCTTGCTCATATGGGACTGTTGCCTCGAGGCGACTGTTGTTGTGAATTTGTACTATATAAAATTGAACTGAACAGATAAATACGCTGATAATAGAATTTGTGAGCTAACACTTTCGAAGAGTGTAAGCAGATGTTCTGCATTTCTTGAACAGCACAATCTGGACCAAGTTCAGTATCATTAAAACAGGAAGCTTGCAGCCCTACTGAAATCAAGGATCACGTGGACCTCTTGTGTTCCACATGATCCTTGACACAAGAGTTTGCCAAATGGCTGATAAACTAAACAATATCACAATGCCTCTTCTGTGATCAGAGCAACAGTTCACAGTACCAATTACAATGTCCTCTACCTACCTACCTATTTTACCCTCTTTCGCATGTAATTGCAAGTTATAATACATACATCTGTTTTTATTGTGTTTATTATAGTTCATGCCCACTGACTGATTCACACTTGTCATCAATATGTTTGGCCTACTTCTTTTACAAGAGAAAAATCTGGGCTTGCAAACTTTTTCCAATACAGCATATTGAAGGAGATGAGCAGCAGCTGAAAGTATGAGCAGATAGGTAAGAGTGACTCATTAAACACCAGGGTTTTTCTTCTCTGATGACAGACGCCGTTTTGTCTTTATGAGTGTCTATGTATAAGCCTTCTTTCGCTCTAGACCTCTGTAAACTTTCCCCACAGTGTGCATGGGGAGGTTTGCCACGATAAAATCTGGCACGGAAGGAGTCATACATTGTGGAATGGAAAATATGGTGTGCTGCTGTAGTGCATCATGCCAAACAGGCTTTAACAATGCATAACAACAACAGCCCCCAGCTGACAGAGAAGGCACGGGGTTCATTTTAGAGAAAAATCTTTAAGATAAAAAAAAAAAAGAGAGATAGATAGATAGTAATGCAAAAAAAAAATTGACTCTTTCTTTATTCCTTTCTTTATTTCCCTACTCCCCTCTTGCTGCTTGTGCACCTGATGTGGCAGTGAGCTCACAAGTCAGAGAGCAAAACATACAAACACTGTGATGTCGTACTTCTGATCTTGTTGTTATTCCCAGCTTCTTGATCACACATCCTACATTGTGTAAAATTCCTGTCTGTGTTTGGAGCTGTCAGGAGCTCACTGACAGGATCCACAATTTATCTGCTGTATTTGACTTTCGCCACTTCTAACTCCTTAAGAAACTATGATGAAAGTGAAACCACAGAACGAGCTCCATTCTGTAATTCATCTCTGTCACAGTGCTGAAGGGCAATGTTTTGATGTAGGCTCTGTGAAAAATTATTGGCTTTGTTTGAAATGAGTTTAAAGTGCTAGAATGCGGGTTTGGTGTATGTGTAATTCAGCTTGTACAAAGTTTACAAGTTCTTGATGAATGAAATGCATTGATTTATAGGAAACCTGAGCCGACATACAGTTGCAATCTATTTTTTACAAACTTGTTAACCCATAAAAATATCTTAGTAGGATATATTTTCCATATCTAACTTCATTTACCCTAACATCACAAATCCTGCTAATCGATCACAAGAAGGTGTAGTGCAAGAAAGAATCTTTCAAAAGTGGATACAAGGATCAAAATTTGTGTTTGTCTTTCTAGATCCAATAATTTGAAAAATCCCACTAGCCACTTGAATTTTCAAAATGGCCACCAGCTATTTTTCCCTCATAATTTCAACTGCTGGATCAATTTCAAAGATTTAACTCTTGATTTCTACATTTCTGATGACGGGGAAGTCAAATTTGCAAGTTACAACTTCATCAAAGCTTCTTTGTCATTTTTGATCAAAAATCTTACATACTAAGCATGTAACATGGGATAACTGCAAATTTAGTGTCCAAGTTACAGGCACCCACCAACACAATACTTGTAGAAAGGTGTCCGTGGAATATTAAGTTATCTGCTGCACTAGTCATTATCAACTTTCTATACTGGCAGCAGAGCATCACATTTTATAAATGCAGCAGGAACTTTAGGTTAATATTAGGGGGGGAAAAAGAAGTTAAACACATAATGCAGACTATATACAGTTGCTACGGCCAAAGTGGCAAAAAGCAGAAACATATTCATACTTTAAGCATTTTGACAGGTTAGAAAAACTGGAAAAACAAAATATATATATAAAGGACTTTATTTAAAAATTAAAAGACTTATCAATACCTCTCACCTATGTTAAGACACAGGTAGATTTGACGGATTACAACTCTGCCACCTGTTAAATGAATATGTTGCTTTCACACAGGTCTGCCTATGTCATTTATGTCAAAAATGTACTCTTATGCTTTCAGCTACAAATTATCTGAAAGCAAGTAGAGAACGAATTGAAAAACAGAACTCAAACTGGCTGAAAGGCTTACTTACAAGTTTTATATAAGATAAACTGGTACAAGGCTTAGGTGCCCTGTTTTAGGGTTATATTGCTTCGTTAAGGCTTATAGAACAATTTCTTTAAAACAGCTTGCTGACAGGTAAAATCAGAGAATAAAGTTGCTGCTAAGAATATATACTTCTTAATGATGCTTGTCAGGAAAAGACAAAAAAAAAAAAAAAAAAAAAAAAAAAAAAAAGCCACAAGGCTCATTGAATAGA
>VUQI01023199.1:9914-40569 GCA_015106735.1 Paratilapia polleni
TTTTAGTTTTTTTGGGGTTTTTTTTTTTTTTTGGGTTTTAGGTTTTTTTTTTTTTTTTTTTTTGTGCAGAGCTCTCAGTCTGTAAAAAGGTCCAGTGAGAGTCATGGAGAGGGCTTTTGTGCACCTAGAAGGGCCCACCCTGGAGAACAGCTGCTTGTCCAAGGGAGGCCTTCATGTGGGTGGGCCATGTAGGGCTGATGGATCCCCTCCTCAAACAAACCCCTGAAAGAAACCAAACAATCAATATCCTGCTGTCTGCCCTCAGTGTCAATAAATGAAAACACAGTAGCATAAAGAGATGAATAAATAAAAAGGGGTATTCTTTTTTCTTTATGTTAGAGGCAGGATCGTGCACAAAGCCGAGCAGATACTGCATTTAGAGATACTATAATAGTCTCTCCATCCCTCAGTGGGACTCTTGCTGCAAATTTATGTTTGCAGCTAACACATTTATTCGTAAGGCAGAAAATGAGCAGTATTTATTCAGTGACGTGCAAGCTGGCTTGGATTTGTATAAATGTCTCAATTAAGCCCAATGAAAATCAATGCCGTAACATTTCCTCACCGCTCCTTCTGTCTGCAGGTTTGCCACAGTTGACAGCTACAGCTTAGGTGTCAAGATCTGGTGTTAAATTTGTTAATCGGTCTTTTTTTCCTGTCAACTGACATGAAATTACAGCTGGGGGTAATAGAACAGAAGAGCTGTCTGTCAGGTGGGAGAGAGAGGGAGAACGAGAGGCCAGAGGAGAGTGACGTGCCCATCAGGTTAGATGAGTGACAGCATGAGAGAAGCTCTTCAATCCACTCTCAGGCTGCACAGAAATGAATTCACATCTCCTCCATTACTGGCAAGAGAGCAAAGGCTTTCTGTGCTTTTTATGCAGTCAAGGAAAAGTAAAAGTGAGTCTTTCCATGCTTTACTTATCTTTAAGTGCTTCATAATGATCATAATACTCAGTTGTATGACTATGCTAATCCTATAAGTAAGATATCCCTTGTGACAAAGAAATTCTGGCAGTTGCTGCGTTCACATGTTCTCAAATCTGATTGCCAACCAAGAGACTGCAGATTCAGTATTCAGTAAAGTTTCCAGCTTTCACCAGTTATATGGCTGGAAATCTGTTGCTGTAAAAAGCAAATGTAGACATAAAGCACACATATATCATCTGATGGGATTTTAAGGCATTCTGGTGGGCAGACCTTTTACACAAGAAAGATTTGTTTTTGTCAGGAGTCTACCTGACACCCACCTGCTAACATTAAGAAGCAAACAAACACAGTGGGTACATGTACAAGTTATTTGGTTCCAGCACATAAAATGAAGTCATTTCTCTGCCATCGTTGGCTGACTGCCCAAAGCCTCTGACGGTTTTCTGTCCTTTTCTGCCAGAGAGCTTTGACAAGTGACAGGTGATCTATGGCTGCTTGAAGTCTGGGATCTAAATCTGAAACGAGCTTAGCCGCGCCTCGCAAAATGAGAATTGATAATCGAATGATGCTGAATGAGGGGGCCTGTCAGTACATTGTAAGGGAGCTGACGGATTTAGTTAAGGGAGAAGGAAAGCATGGCAGATGAATTTTGGCAGCATAAAGAATTGCTCAGTGCAGAGAGAGAAGCTGATCCCCCTACAGCTATTTCTGATTTTCTTTGAGTGTTTACATTTGGTAGTGTTGTAAATGGGTAGCTGAAAGACTGCTATACATATTATGGTTAAATAATTATAACACATAACAAGGTAGGTTAGCTTTTTCTAAGGCTTGTCTGGTTAATTACTAAAAATAGTAACAGTGATAATAGAGAGAGAGAGAGAGAGAGAGAAATGATGGACAAACACACAAAGAAAGTGTAGTATACTATCTGGTAGCACTTAAATAAGCTGGTTACCCTGACAGGAACCAATGCTATGTGCACGGCTATCATGACAAGCACTGCAACCTGCAGTGCAACCCTAAAGTGCAATTTACAAAATGATTATTGTGATCACCACCCTGCAAGGAGGGGCATTTATGCTTACAAGTACTCAGGTCTTCCCACTCCAGAAGAAGAGACAAAAACAGATAATACAATGCAAAAAGGTTCATTTTGTTCAAGCCCACCAAAGTTTGCTATAAAATTTAAAGAAGATGTAAGAGTGCAATTTCAGAACAATGGAAACAACAAACACAACAGTCTACATTCGAATCAAATCTATAAAACTGTCAGTCTAGGTGCACCAGGCAAAGCAGCAGCCTGGCACTAAATTTGAAAAAAGGAAACATGTCAAAAGTCAATTATAGCCAGCAGAAATACCTCTGAGAGAAAAATACTCCTACAGTAGCATAATACCTTGAAGGGAATAACATTCCTAGATTAACATACCAGTTTAGGTTACCTAGCTCAATAGTATGGCTGGTGGGGAGTCTACTTAAAAGCAGAAGATGAAGTTTACTGACTCTGCACTGTGGCTCAAACAGGGAAGAAGTCAAAGCTGGATGTTTTACTGAAATATAAATACAACAAATCAATAATTTATTATAAGAAAGTTAAACAAAAAGGAGGTTTATCTGCAGCCTAGCTCTTCAGTGTGGGGCTGCGGTGCATAAATCAATCTGGATCAATCAGAAACCTTTCAGATTTGGAATAAAACACAACTCACCGCCCCACCCCCACCTGCGACCCTGAATAGGATAAGCGGAAGAAAATGGATGGATGGATAATAACAATAAATAAACACAAAAGAAAACAAATACTGTGTAACAAATTTTACACAGTATTTGACATACTGACAAAGGGTTTTAAAGCTTTAATAGTTAATTAATGAGCAGCATCTTGCATTCCAGTAACACAGGAGGGAGGAATTAGTGCATTCATATTATCCAATCTTTTATCTGCTTATGTCAAGCTAAACTCAGAAAATCTAAAACTAAGTGACTGCTATGTGCCAAAAATTAATGCCATATTAGACCACTATCATTTCATTTTCCTTTTATAGTAGCTGTTACTATTTTGAAGCGCTCCCCTTCTTGTTACTTACTGCTGGCTGTAATGCTCATGAGCAGCACTGATGACACCCACAACTGTCTCATGTTGCATTACAACACTCAGAAGACACTCATGACTCATGACACACTGTGGATATTACGACTTCCAGGGTGATAAGATATGACAGCTCTTAGTGTTACAGATATTTTTTGTTTTTCTTGGCTCACATCTCACAGTGCCTTTTAGTGTCATACTAGCTCTGCTGTAGAAAGTTTTGCAGCAGCCAGGGAATTAATTGGAATCTGTGTGTGTAAAAAAAAAAAAAAAGAAAGAAAAGAAAAAAAACTTTTGTAAAATCTCTCAAACTCCAGTGGATTGGAATAGAAAGTCTCTTGAAATATTGCTCATGATAGTTGTGGGAGTTCTGACCACTCAATATCAGTTTACTGGATTCCAAAATGTTTTTTTCTCTTTGGCAGGGCTCCCCCAACTGAGGTCAGAATTCCCTATGAAAACTGTATTTGAGAGTTTACAGTGGTTTAGAGAGTAATAATACTTCACTTTTCAGCAGAGCAGAAATCATGGTCCCCCTTATAGCTGTTTTAAAGATTATAATTTGTAGAAACAGGCAATGTGACATTCTAGTTCTAGTTTGTGCCATCCAAAAGTGGAACTGGAAGCAGTTGTTCATTTTAGAGTATCAATCATGTATAGTTATATGCATTTTGTTTAGTATGTGGGGTTAGAAGGTTAATGACATTTAAAATAAGCATTTTTGTTCCTATTATTTATCCCATTTTATTTATTAAGTTATTTATTTCTTTCAACAAAATATGAAGTATCAAATAATCACGCTACGGCTATTGCATGTCTTTTGTATGTCAACTTTTGTATATTTTGTGTGTCTTTGTCAAAGTTTCTTATAATTTTTTGTGGAAAGACTTCAAATCATTAGTAAAGGCATTTCTCATGGCAGTGGTTGGCTGGCATTGCCATGGGGCGGAGGGTATCGACTGCAGATTTCATCAGCAAAAAACTATGGGGAAATTTGTTTCCGGGAGATCTGTTTTTCATGACACAGAAGCTAAAGACATACAGAAAGATGGATGAATGGAGAACTGAATGAATTAAGGTTTTGATGCAAAGTCTTACTCGGTGACTTGCATTTATCTGCAGAATTCCCAGTGAGTAAAACATTTTCTTTAGCCACACAACGCACAAGAGCAGATTAGGCATCTAGACCTAGCACCTTGCTATTATAGAAAAATATGTGCCTGTTAGTAATGTTATACTACATGTTAGCAGTCCAAAGGTGGTATGCAGAGCTTTGCAGACTAAAGAAATATCCCTGTATTAAGTCATCCAATGATTAAGCCTGTCTTCTCAAATTTAAAAGTAAATACAAATAACACATTTTTATCAAAAGTACAAAACTGAATTGCATCACCTGCCAAAATTCAAGTTTTGGCCAACATTAGCTATTTCTCTTTCATATTTATTCAGTTGTGTTGATGACAGACAGACAGTAAGTTGCCATCTGGTCAGCAAGATGATGTTAGATGCATAGAGTGGCAGGATTAGCTGATCCTAACCAACTAATTGGTTCAGCTTTTTGACAACACTGCACTCCTGCTTTTAATTCATTTAAAGTTTGGCCAAAGAAGCAGTGGGCCAAAAAGTATTCTTCAAAATACCCTAGCTTATATTTTCTAATGTTCTGTTTTCAATTAGTGATTACATTTAAGCTAAGTACCATGTTGCTCTTCTTTAAAAAAAAAAACAAAAAAACAAAAATAGACTATTGTGTAGACTGACAGATTGGTAGTGACTGCTAAAACATGCTGTATCAAAAATCTCAGAGGGTGGTCCAAAAATGTGTAATTTTTATTACCTTTTTTTGCCAGTTAAGCAAAACAGTCAAATGATCATTGGCATAAACTGCTTAAATATAATCACCTGGTTGCAGAGACTGTGATCTTTTAGGGGGCAAAAAGTGAGGTAGTGAAAACATAACTTAGCTCCCATAAATTGACCGGCGGGGATGCATTTGCTCCTATTGCTTCATTACTTAGGTGCCAATGTTAATGCCTGTAAATCCATAGATTCATATTATAGATATAATTTTAGCATGACATGTTAGCTGAAATAGTATTTAAGTGCAGATCAGTACCATTATCTTTCCCATTATTCCCGTTCCCTGAAGTACCTACCCTTATCAAGCGACTGGATACGATCCTGTCCTCCTCTGCTGTGAGGTATAACAGCAAACCTGTGAACACCCGATCAATCCACCAAGGCTAGGAGGCTATCCCTGCTAATGGCTAATGAAAGGTGTAATTACAGCAGGTCATCGGAGGCATTCAGCCACAGAGGAGAGAGACAGTGACGAGTTAATTTAGATCATTAGAGCTGAAATGTGTCTGCCTCGTTAGACTGCAAGTCACCCACATTATCCTGATGATCTTCCTTTGTTTCTATTAGACTGGGTGGGTGGTATTTGATGGTGCAGTAGATTGTAGAATTATGGGTGGAGAAAGGTGAGCTGATTTAATTTAGCAGAATTTAGAGTGAATACATCTGAAAAGAATTAATTTAGGAGTTGTGATGATACTGTATTGGGAGTATTTTTCAAAAGATTCAACATTACTATAATTTTTCTTTTGCTCTCAGATTGAAAATGAGCATTTATCTCTAATTAATGTTTTTCACAGCTGAGCTTGTGTTACGCATGGCACATGGCATTCAAACTGTCACATAATTGCTCCTATTTGACACTTCATCTGATTTCTCCAACAAGGGCTGCATTTTCCAGCAATTTCAAATGCTGCTAATAGCAGGAACACCTTGCCTCTGAGGGCCTCTGGAAATAGACCTGCAGCTGTATTTTTAGATGGCTATTAATACCTCCAGCTAATTCATTTCAGCTCTCCAGGCACCTAGCATGGTCTCTCAATTATGGATGAGGGAAAAGTCATTGGATTCTCTGTGCTGAGAGGAAGCTGGTGGTAGTGACAGGACACCCTCTGCAGACACATGACAAACAGGCAGACAGCTGAAGGACAGGCAAGAGGAAAAGGATAAGGGGACATGAAAGCCCATGTAATTATTGTTATGGAAAAATCAGCTTACTTTTTAAAATTAGTATACATACAGATGGTGGAAGAGAGATGGTGCAAGATATAGATTGTTTGAGCTGGGATTGCTGATGGATCACTGCTACTTCCAAAGACGGATGTAATATAACACGTTTTAATTGTGGACAGCTTTAATACAACTTCAAAATAACACAATCATTATTCAAACGATCACATTAAAATAATATTATTGATGTCTTGATGCATGCTCAATCATCCAGGTAAGGAATTCCCAGAAAGTTGATTCTGTTTATCTGAACTTAGCATTTTCAGTGGGAGAAACTGGAGAAAGTGACTTCTTCAGTCTTGAGACTGAAGAAGTCACTTGGATGAGTGATATTATTGATGATTACTGGAACCAATGGTAAGTTACACCCGATTTAACTGAGTTAAAAGTGAAGACATCAAATATAAATTAATGTTAGTCCTCCCTTTGGATTAGGTAACATTACAGAGTTAAAGACTCACAATAAGCTGCTGCTCAGCTCAGAATATTAAGATGATCAAAATCTCAATGTGATGTACTTAAAGAAAAACAAAATGATTCTGACAACTATGGGGAGTAACAGTACACAATATTCCATAGTCTGGTGTAATGTTGGTACAGCAGAGAGAATGAAATGAAATTAAAAAATAATCAGATAAATATATTTTTTATTTTAAAAAATCTAAGCAAAGAATATTGTCAAAAAGAAAAAAAATAACATACTGGCCTGTGGTGGCTAGTCAATGATGTGCACCTTGTGAACAGAGAAGCTGCAGTCTTGGGCTGTGCCAGAAGGCCAATAAGGGTAGTGTCTTAACTAATTTTACAATATTAATACAAAATCAGCAAGCACCTCCTATAACCAGTAAAAACTGATGCACTACCAACACATTCAAGGTGGAAAATGCACTCTAGATTTTCCATTTGATGATTCAGAGTATCTCAGGGGGTACCAAAATAAAGTCTCATAACAAATCAAAAGCCACATACACTAGAGTCTTGGATAAATACATGTACCCTAACATCTGTACTGTTTAATATCCGTTTGCATGAGCTTTTGATCAGTGCTTGACTCCTATATACCATTTAGCTAGCATAGCAAAAATTAGGCTATATGCAGCTAACACAAGACTGTCAACAACTGTCTTGTTAGCTAATAACAAGCTAAGATCCTGCAAAGATCAGTCTTTGTGATCTACAAAAACACCCACTCCTTGCTACATTTCTAGTTTGTCTGTTTTATTTATTTATTTTAATTTTACTCCTTTAAACTGGTTCACTACTGTAACAACAAAGAATGCACCTTGTTGCATTCTGTTTTTTGTTTTTTTTCAATAGCTTTAAACTAAATCAAAAGGGAGTTATATTTACTTTATATTCACATATATCTCATCTGAGAAAAGGAAGAGTGTAGAAAGCTAACGACAGAATAACACTGCCTCTCTCTCTCATGGGAAAAACTCAGCTGCAGATGAACCATGCTACATTTTTTTAGACAGACTAAATCCCTCTGAACCGTTTCTGTGCTGGGCTCCTCCTGGTTCACCACCAACATGTTCATTACTCTTGTGAGCGACAAGGAGAGCATACGGGTAAATTGGGTTTAGCTCCTGACCTTTGGGGTTTGATTAATGGGCCCTCTGTTCTGCAGCTCTAACAGAGGTCTAAAGAGCTGCTGAGTGTTGAAGGGGTAAACTGACAGGCAAAGGAACAAGGCAAAGACCCATACATCCTCCATCCGGTTATTCATCTCAAACTGAAAGTGCTGGACCTAGTCAAGGCCTACTGACCCAAGCTGAAGGATTGCCTCTACCTTTAGAATACATCAAACCAGACAACCAGGCTTTGGTAGTGTTTTTGTACACCAGTCTTAACTTGTAATGTCTGACATGTCTTAACATTACCACTTCTTTGCACGATCCATTTTTTTTTTAGTGACAAATCAAATTGCAGACCTCAAAGGCAGTTTTTCTGCACACCATTTTTACATTACATATTGTGTTTGTTTTATTTATTTTTCCTCTAGGTGTTCGGTGACACACACACACATCAGAGCTTGACTAGCGCAAAAATGTGATTAGCAACGGTCCAATTTCCAAATCGAATCCAGCTGACAGCATTAAACAGAAAAAGGCAGTGGGCCCCCTTAAATAAGCCTGCTTGACTTCAGATTATATCTGCCACACACAAGGAATCAGAGACCAAGAGCCAGATAATCAGGTTTGCTTCCTCTGCCCTCCTATTATGACAAATTAAAGAGGTCTGGAAGCCATATTTTTCCGAGCAGCGGGTTCTTAGCTTGTTATTAGCTAAAAGACTGACAAATTGATTAGTATTGATCACAACCAAAGCTTTGCAGCAGACATCCTTGTCTGTGGTATTCTACAAGGACCTGAAGGAAAGGTCATAAGATATTCAGGGCAGACTAAAGGATTTTGAGTCTTTTAGGCCAAGGGCAAGAATATGAGCAAAGATGTTGTGGAGTAAAGGCTACAGTAATAAGTGAGAAAAAAGAATTAAAGCCTTAAGAAGAATATGTTTATTTTGAAATCCTGTTCGTAGCTCAGTAGAAAGACTTCAGTAAATACAGGGTCAGAAATTGCTGTTGACAGTGAACATTTGATGGCACTGATGTACCTGCATTAGTGTAATGTGTAAGGAAAAACAGCAACTCTTCCTCAGGTGACTGAGAATGTCATTGCAGGACATGAGCGAACTGCCACCAAGAACAGGCCTTTGACAATTACATAGAGAGGGGTATTATAGCAGAGATGCATGACATAAACCCCTCATTGTAAAAATGAATGCACATTTGAGAGTTCAGTGGTGGACCTGAACACTTGTCTACAGAGATGTGGAAAAACGTGATTTGGTCACATGAGTCATTCCTCACTATATTCTGGTAAGTGGGTGGGTAGGTGTGGCACACACCAAGAGAATGGTGGAGGGCTTAATGCTTGACCCCTACAGCAAAGGGATCTGGGGCCTCGGTTATGCTGTAGGGGACATTTTACTGTCATTTTACTTGTCCCTCTGGAGGGAAGGGTCAGTGAAAAATTTCAACCAAATTTCAACACAACTGAACACCTCTTCCTCCCTCCTTCCCTCCTTACTATTTTTGACTAACATATTACACCAGTGGTCCCCAAATGGTATGCAGAGGCACACTGGTGTGAGTTGAGGCAAGTCCAGGGGTGCTGTGGGATATTGTGTCAACCATACAATATTGTTACTGCACAAAAAGCAATGAATGAAATTTTAACTTAATATATCTGTACAAATGTCCTGATTAACAAATCAAAAGCCTTGATTCTTTGCAATGAGGATAGAATTTGTAAGAAGGTAAAGTTTGTCTTATTGCTTCAACTGGACTGCCTTCAGTTTTTGGGAGAAGTTAGTAATACTAATATGGTGCAGAGTCACTTGGAAATCAAACATGTCTTCTGAGAGAAACTTTATCTATAGTAAAAGGGTGCAGGGTCTGAACCAGCAGCAGCACAGCTCTTTTTTTCTTTTTTCTTTTTTTTTGGGGGGGGGGGGTCTGATAAGGGGAGGGAGTTAAATGTCAGTGGAGCTTACTGGAAAGCAAAAAAACTGTAGATGTCATGCTTGAAACTGCCTTCATCTGACAGTAAAGTTAAAATAATAATTGATGACATAAAGGCTATTTTCTGCAGAAGTGATTACAGGTCTGTCTTAAAATTGTGGCTTGCCCTTTTAGTGTTCCTCAGGCAACAAAAGTTTGAAAACCACTGTGTTAGATCATGATCATGATCATCACCCCCCATCATGGGAACAAAGACTCTCAGTTCCAATATGAACAATAATGCTGCTTATAGAATGCCTGATTTTAATGCAGACTACTCCGTGACCATCCATATATATTAAATTATAGATGTCAAAGTGAAATTATGTGCAGGACTGCAGTTGTAGAGTCGATGTTCCAGAGGATAGTTTATTTTTATTCTTGTGTGGATGAGACGGATCTGCAAACATATTGTAGCTGCTAGATTGCTTTACATGAAATGCGTCATTTGAGGAGCAAGAACAAGAATATATAATGAGAAGCTGCCATCTATTCAGTTGTACTAGTCTGATTTGCACACTGTCAAATATGCATTCGAGCCCTGTAGGTGTACATTTATAGCAGCATCTTATGCTGAGTATCCAGATCCTGCTAGATAGCAAAAAGCTGAAGAAAGACTCAACTGTTTGGTCTCCTACTAAAAAGGCTCTGGCTCAACATGTCAGTCATTTTACCTGTTGTATACTGTGACTTATATTTATATTTGCATTTCTTACTGCTTTATACTACATTACAGTATAATATAGTACTACTGTTCCTGAGTAATCTCTGAGGTTCACTCCTCTTTGCAGATTTGTCCAGCTGCCTTCTACAACATAGAATCACAGAGGTTGGATGGGCTTTCATATTATGACTATTTTCCAGCGTCATCAGCTTAAAAAAAAATTTAAATTGATGACAATAGTCACTTAACAGTGACTATAGATACCACAGCCTGCTCTGCACCAGGCCAAATTTGTCCGGTGCTGTAAACTTCAACAATACTGCAACCACCGAATTCATAGCATGCATTCATTCATTCATTCATTCACAGCTTTGAATAGCACAAAAAATATCATCATTGATTTTTAAAGCCTGGTACAAAAAATGATTTAGGCATCTATATCTGTTTTTCCCTCTATATTTACAGGGTGTATCTTTTTATATAACTCACCATTTTAAATTGGATTTATTCCTAAGCTTATGCATTATTAGGGGGTGGCCAGTTTGAGTGACAGGTGGGTGTCACCTAGGCCACTGGCTGTCTGCAAGGCTCCGCTATTTCAAGCTACTGACCCGAACCTCTCAACAGCACATGTGAATGCAATTATTTGACAAATTGCTGTGTGGTTAATTGAGACAACAATACAACCTGTCTAAGAAGTCTGTGCTCCAATTTTGGTTAGTGAAATTCTAGTATTTTATTTGTGCATGCTTACCTAGATATTTCTTTTTTAACTATACTGATTCATTTCACCCCTCTCTAAGATACATGTAGGTTATGGAAAAACAGGAGGGGAAAGGACTTTGTGTATTAATTAAGACAGTGCCTGTTATAAGTTTTAAAGGCTATGTTGAATTTTCATTTCAGATTACAAAACCATGCTGGAATAGCTATCACAACTATGTATGGCTGTTTGTATAGGATATCAGCATGTATTGTGGCTTGAAGACATATAACAGATACTGAAGAAGAAGAAGATACTTGTTCATATCTAGCCATTATTGTAAAGACTGCTGCTGGTGGTATTATTCTGTTTGTCTGTTCTTGAACAGCAGACCATTCTTAAGGAGGAATAATCATCTCAACAGCTCCAGCTCACATTGTCCAGGGGGTTCGCCAGTACATTCTAGTATTGCATTCACCAGCTAACAGCAAAAATAGCAGTGCGGCTTGTTGCAGGTGCAGCTTTCATTGAGCCGATGATGAGGTTCGCTGGGCAGGTTAAAAAAACAAGGGAGGCATTTTGAACCAGGTTGAGTTTTTTTTTTTTTTTTCCCTCCCAGGTTGCCATGGTAACAGCAGGGCTTTTTAGGACGCTGCTTCTCACCAGAAAAGCATCTCCAGGGCTTGGTGTAATACAAGAGGCCAGAATGGATGTATAGATCCACACACACACACACACACACACAACCAGAGGAAAGGAGAGGCCCACAGAGTGGAGTGAAGCCAAACTATATATGATTGGGCATGTGCTCCCATCATTATCATTTACGACACTCGCTTTGAATTTTATGAGTGGGCAATCATAGACTGTGCTTTGCAGTGTTTGCATAGGAACGTCACTGAGAGAGGAAAATGCAGTACAGGAAATAATAACAGGTAAACATAATTCTTAATTAACACAATGCTTTTTTGATACATTTGCAGTCATGGAAAATGCAATAAACCTATATAACCCATAACCAAAAATATAGTTTAAGTTATGTTCAGTTTGGTTTCATCTGATGTTTTGAATACACAGCTGGCTAATACATTAGTAACTTCTGACTCCACCAAAAAGTGGTTATATCCAGAAACAATTTTGCTGCTTATTTTATTGTAACATTGCAGTGATATTCAGAGATGGTCGTATCCTGTTGAATTGGCTCCTTTTCATTGTTTCATTAATTTGCTGCCAAATTCTATTTGGCTGCAAGTCAAATACTACTCAGCATTTTCCTGCATTCACAAACTGTTCTCTACAACCAGAGAAAAACAGTCACTAATTGAGTATTCTTTTCTTTTAAATACTACAGTGCTTTGATACGATTAGATTAGAGTCTGGACCCCCACAATGATTATATGTTCCCTCCAAGTTCTCAGCTGCTCCTCAGATCTCAAACTAACTTAAACCACACCAAAACACTTTGTTTAGTCTTGCATGGCATTCATTTTGGTGGAAATTCAGTAGACCACCAACAGAGGAAGACATCCTTACAGAATCTGAAAACGGAGCTGACTAGTGCCACCCCAGTAAAAAACATGTTTATGGTTTTTCGGTGTATTTGTCTGAAAAAAATTACTATCAGGCTTTTGGTAACCACTTCAAAGTTTATCATCTCTGATCATCATCATTAATCATGTTGGTACACTGTAATTCTTCCCATAGACTTTAATGCAGTGGGATAAAGCGATAAGTCGTTCTACAAATTGCTGTTAAACCCTTGGAGGAGATTATCCTTGCAAATCTGTCACCCATAATACCATCAGCATTCTAGCCTTGTTCTCACAACCCATCACAATAGAAGACACAAGTAATCCTAAATCAGAGAGGAAGAGTCTGTTAATCCTTATTGTCACAATATATACTGAGAAATTATAGCCTGCTGAAACTGAAGATCTGAAGTGGGTTCACTTCTTCATTCACTTACTGTCTTCTTCACATAAGGTGCAAGGACATAGCATCTGCCAATGGGATACATCAAAGTGAAATAGTATAAATAGTTGCAAAAACTTGCACTGTACTCAGAAAACATACAGTTAGAGTCAAACTAACACAGTGACGTTAAAACTCTAAAACTGTCATGTGATGGCTGTGTGGCAGGCAAGAGTGGACCCAAATGTAGGACTCAGAACACAAGAACTAAAACTCAAAAGGTCAGCTTTTAATGCTGTCAGCTCAGGAAGTCAACAAAGTACAACAATCCAAAAATCATAGAACTCCAGGAAAACCAGGAAACACTGGGAAACCAAGGTCATATATACACACCAGGGGCAACGAGGGGAATAGGGAACAGCTGGGTGGAACAGGTGAAACAAATCAGGGTTGACGAGACACAGGAAGTAAAACTAACTACAAGGCACCAGAGACAAGGACTACCAAAATAAAACAGAAAATATAAAATAAAATAACAAGATGCAACTAGACAGACAGAAGAGATTAACTTGACACCGGGGCACACAGAAAGAAGCGACAGAAGGAGGAACAGAATGGAAACACAAAGGGAACTAGCCAAAGGATAACCATAACCACATAAGTAACTAGAATTAACAGAAGACTTAGCTAACCAGGCTAGAAAATAAACCATCAGAAGATAAACAAGGTTTCCAAACTCCAAGATACAATGGACTAAACACAAGTGTCACTGAAGAAATAAATATAAATAGTTCCCACCTATATACAAAAGAAACCAGGAACAAAACTTAAATATAATTCATGTTCAAAACCAAAAGGAATAATAAATTTTCAAAACTCAAACTGAATTTTTGTTCTTTTTATTCTGCTGACACAGCAGATGATAGAGACTGATCTTGGAGCTGCTAGAGAGATAGTTATAATGGAAAACCATTCAGTGGTGATTTTACTGGGATGTGGGGACAGTTCCTGATTCTCAGTTGAACTACTGATATTCAAATAAACCTCATATGACGATCATACATCAACAAAATCTTTCCAAGCTCCCAGAGTCAACTGCTTCCTCAGAACTACTGAAACATCTGATAACACTGTTAGTCTCTCCATTAACTGGACAGTTAATGGAGAGACTTGTAGGTAAAGACTTTACTACAAATTTAGTAATAAATAGGTGGATTTGGCTTTAATATTCCACATACTGGTTGTATGCAAGAGATTATGAAAAAAAGAAAAAACAGTAAAAAGCATGACATGGTGAGGGAGAGGCAAATAGTTTATTGCAGCCTACAGAAAGACCACTATAAACGGTGTGGAAATAGGAAATAGGAGGATGTTTGCAATTTCACAGAGGTCAGCAGCATGACTGTGGGGAGTGGGGGAAACCTCTGCATGGCAGAAAAAAAGAGGCTAACAGACATTGTAACACCATCAGCTAGTGTATGCATACACCCAAAGGGGTCTGTGCTTTTGAAAATTAATTTCTTCTTCTTTTGGCATTAGACTGCAGTGTACGTTTTAATCTAATTACCACAAAAACCTAATTAAAGATTACACTTAAGAATTAAGTCGTCCAGGCAGTAGCAGCATAAACATTTTAAAACAAACATTTGGGTTTATACACAGATTAATTGCAATTACCTGGCTTGACATCTCAAAAGGAGATGTATAAGAATAACTATACTGTTTTTACATAACTAAAAATTACCAGATGTACACCCTATAATCTGGGACACTATTTATGATGGACTGTATCTTTCTAAATTCACTGCTAAAAAAAATAATTAGGGGAACACTTACATATAACTTATACAGTGCCACAAAAAAAAGTGTTTGCCCCCTTTCCCTGATTTCTTAGTTTGTTGCATATTTGTCACACTTAAATGTTTCAGATCATCAAACAAATTTTAATATTAGACAAAGATAACCTGAGTACATACAAAATGCAGTTTTTAAACGATGATGTCATTTCTTAAGGGAAAAAAGATATCCAAACCTACCTGGCCCTTTGTTAAATCATAAGTTAACCACATTTTTTAGAAAGCTGAGTTCAATTTTACCAGCCACACCCAGGCCTGATTACTGCCAGACCTGTTGAATCAAGAAATCACTTAAACAGAACCTGTCTGGCAAAGTGAAGTAGGCTAAAAGATCTCAAAAAACAACACATCATGCCTAAAAAAAACTCAAGAACAGATGAGAAACAAAGTCACTGACATCGATCAGTCTGGAAAGGGTTACAAAGCCATTTCTAAGGCTTTGGGACTCCAGTGAACCACGGTGAGAGCCATTATCCACAAATGGAGAAAACATGGAACAGTGGTGAACCTTCCCAGGAATGGCCGGCCTTCCAAAATTACTCCAAGAGCTCATTGATGACTCATCCAGGTGGTCACAATAGAACCCAGAACAACATCTAAAGAACTGCAGGCCTCACTTGCCTCAGTTAAGGTCAGTGTTCATGATTCAACAATAAGAAAGAGACTGGGCAAAAATGGCATCCATGGGAGAGTTCCAAGGAGAAAACCACTGCTGAGCAAAAAGAACATAAAGGCTCATCTCACATTTGCCAAAAAACATCTTGATGATCTCCAAGACTTTTGGGAAAATATTTTGTGGAATGACAAGACAAAGGTTTAACTTTTTGAAGGTCTGTGTCCCGTTACATCTGGCAAAAAAATAGCACAGCATTTCATAAAAAGAACATCATACCAACAGTCAAATATGGTGGTGGTGGTAGTGTGATGGTCTGGGGCTGATTTGCTCCTTCAGCACCTGGATGACTTGCTGTAATTGATGGAACCATGAATTCTGCTTTCTACCAGAAAATCCTGAAGGAGAATATCTGGCCATCAGTTCGTGCCCTGCACTTGGGTTATGCAGAAAGACAATGATCCGAAACACACCAGCAAGTCCACCTCTGAATGGCTCAAAAAACACAAAATGAAGGTTTTGGAGTGGCCTAGTCAAAGTCCGGACTTAAATCTGAGATAGTTTGGCATGACCAGAAACAGGCCGTTCATGCTCAAAAACCCTCTAATGTGGCCTTATTGCCCATTATCACAAATGCTTGACTGCAGTTCTTGCTGCCACGGGAAGCATAACCAGTTATTAGGTTTAGGGGGCAATTACTTTTTCACACAGGGCCAGGCAGGTTTGGATAGCTTTTTTTCCCTTAATAAATGACTTCATTTTGTGTTTATTGGGGTTATCTTTGTCTAATATTAAAATTTGTTTGATGATCTGTAATATTTGAGTGTGACAAAAAAGAAAAAACTGAAAAATTAGGGGCAAATACATTTTTACTACACTGTATGCTGTGAGGACAATGAATGTTTACAGTAGACTACCCCAAAACTATTTTCTTTTGTGGCACAGTAGATAAGACTTCTACTGGTCATCAAATGAATTAGGAATCCTTTAGCATTAATATTCCTTACAAATATGCTGGTAATTTAAACAGTATTTGGCAAGATGGCCTTCTTTTTTTTAAATAACACAAATATAATATAATCCTCATATTTGTTATAAGGATTAACTGTGAGAGTGCCATCATTAGGCTACATTGAGACAAAACAACCATTGCAAGTCGGAATTTGCAATTAACTCTACCAGTTTAGTGTGAGCATTTGATTTTTCTGTAGTCACCCCAAAACTAAAGACCTATGACAGCCCTACAAGTGAGATACTATACTTACACATGCTTTAGTCTGTTTGTTCATCACCTGTGATGTGAAACCATCAGGTAATTGCACAAAGTCTGTATTAGTCATAGTTCACTGATGAAATTTATGCTCATTATGGAGTGTCATAATGCCTACACTAAAAGTGCTGTCATCTGAAACATGCATGGAAAAGCCTGTTAAGCTAACTTTACTAATCAGGAACAGAGTAAAAATATGTTGTGTTGTCCTGCATGGTGCAAATGAATTTTTTCAAAAACAAGTAGAAGTCGAGAGAAGACACGCTCTAGACATTCAGTAGAATGACAATAGATGGACAACCACTGTAGACAGTATTTGCACATAAATACATATAATATGAGGCAGGCAGAGAGTTTGATTAGCAGGTACTCATGCAAGCCAGAGAAGAGGAGCCTCACTGAGGAATGGATAAACAAGTGAACATCCCCAGAGACTTTCCAAGGTCACCCAGAAAACTCAGTCTGTGTGTTCACAGCTATAAACTGAGACCAGCTGCTGCTGCTCGGGCCATATCAGGACCAAACATTTCCTACAATACAAGCTCTGTGTGCGTGTGTGTGCGTACAGTATATTTATAGCACCCACTGTAAAGACCTTTCGGGCATACTTACAAATTATTAATAAACACTGATTCAACTTTTGCAAGTTTTGTTTAAATTCTTGTGAATGCTGACTTAGCAAGGCACTTTGTGTTTACTGGAGCTAGATGTGTGTGAGTGAAAGACACACTTCCCACCTAACAGCTGCCTTCACTGATTGTTTCTTTCAACCTCCGGTGAAATCTGTTAAATGTCTTTGTTGGGAATTCAAGTGTTTCTGAATGAAAAGGAGTAGTCGGCGGTGAATGAGCCATCTGTCATCTTTTTACTCCTGCTTTTCATAACAGACCAATTTTCTCCCCCAAAAATTGTAATTTTGGCTCAATTAAACTTTACGTCATTGTGTTCCACAATAAGCTATCATTTCCATATGGTCCACGGGCTGACAAGATAGTATCAAGCAGCGAGGCTTCACAGCCTCTAGCAATGAGACAGGACAGTTGTGCGGCTGTGGATGGAAATGTTATAACAGAAGTTGATGAGACATTCCCACCACACAGAGCTGTTCATGCATCCCTGTGGACATGTACACCATCAAGACAGTCATCTGGGGGCTAATTTTCCTTATTTATCATCAGCACAACAGTTGTTGATCTGAGAGTGTCTTTTGTCCTCTGGGGATTAGTGGTTGCAAGTTAAGTAATGCAAAAACATCAGCATCAATTAGTTCCACTCTTCTCTCTGATCCGTAGCCTCATCTTTATCTCCAGCAGTGAAATAGAGCAGGTGATCCAATCTGTCCATGAGTGTGTGTGTGTGTGTGTGTTAACACACATGCCTTAATGTCCACCTGCCTTGCACTCTCAGCAAGGCCAAACCAAGTGGAGCACAGACACACTCATGCTATGTCTGGTTTAATACAAAACGGCACATCGACCCAAATGGCCGTGTTTTTGTTTCCCCGCGGCCCTGTTTGATGTTAATGTCCCTCTGAATTATTTATCTGTGTGTTCTCTTTGCCTTCTCCTCATGCTCTCTGAAGGAATAAATCAAAAGCGCGAGGCACACACAGAGAACAGACAGGAGGATTTATCACGGGGAGTATTGTTTACCACGCTGACCTCCAGGCCCTGCTCTATACACATATCTGGGCTTTGCAATCAAACAACCGTCTCTTCACATGGGGCTGAAGTAGACACATATACATTGCGCTGTTTTCTTGGTGATTAAATAAAGGATCTCCATCATTTTTGTCTTTGGCTCTTATTTCCCATAACATGTTCATTCGAATTATATAATGTATCAATCTGGAGAATATGCACCTTCCTCTCTGTCTTTAATGAATATAATTTAAATGTTATATGTGTGACGAGGGCTGATAACGATTTTAGACAGTTTTGTCCTTTCTAGAACACCTGCACATTTACATGCACACACGCAGGCTCACGGTGTCTTCATTTGACATTCTTCATTATTGAAGGTAACATGTTACAAGAGAGGTGCAAATGAAAATTTCATAGCCTTCACCAAGTTTGTGCTTGTTTTACAGAAAAGTTAGGAACAGAGCAGAAATATAAAATATTTTCTTCAGGCCTGTTGCAGTATAAAATCTTTGTAGTTTTAGTCTCCCCAGCTACATGGTTAAAAAAATGCTTTACATGACCAAACTATTGCTGAAAATGTAACTGCATGACACTGACAACTGAATATAACAATGTGGTTTTCTAGACAATCCTATTTCGCTGCTTGTCCCAACAATAAAACAGTGTGTTTCAGATTGCAAAAATCCATCCTGACACAAAATGCTGCCTGGTTTTGTAAAACACAAGCTAGTTGCTATTTCTCATTAATGTTCATAGCTATCACTGACAGCTCCCTTGCATCAGCCAAATTTTTCCCCACATTTGGCAGGTTGGTAGGTTGTAATTTCATGCTCTGGCACAACCGATACAATTTAATTTTGTTGACAATGGGAATTGTTTTGGGAACAAAGATGTACTCCTGGTGAGTAGAAGCAGGGTGGAGGGACTCCTGCAACTCAGTAATGAACGATGTTAAAGAGGGTTTAGAAGATGAATAAGCTCTTGTCAATTTAATTAGCAGGTAGAAGCAACTGCAATTGCAGTGACACTGAGAGCACTAACCTTCTCTTACAGTTTTCACAAGCATGACCTGTCCATCCCCTTTAACCCTAAAAAGCAACATGAGCATGGCTTTATTTGTGGCTAATAATTTGTGGCCAATTTAACAACTAGTCTCTGAAAAAAGCTATGGCAGAGAATGTGTTGGTAAAAACACTGACTCTAGATGATATTTCTGTCCTTTTAGATCATGGCTGACTTAAAAATAAGTCACATAATAACTTCAGAGATTGTTTTCTGCTCTAGCTTTAGCCAACTACATTCTACAATATGTAGGTCCATGTCACATGCACCACTATGGCTACTTTCCAACCCCTAGCCAGTATAAAGGTGGAATTTGGCAACCATTTCAGCAGCCATATTGAAATACATACGAACACTTATCTTTGCAATTATTTTGCAGCATTATCTAAATGAACTTTTACTTCAGTGGTCAACGGGACATAAAAACAGCATGTACAGAATATTCAGTCAAATATGATAAAAATCACCTAAAAGTTATAATGTTTCAAAAGCTTTTTCACCACTATCTCTACTGTTGCAAAATTCTCTAACAAATTTCAATTCAGAATTGACTGATGTGTCTCTCTTTTATAATGTTTCTGCTACTACCCAGGACCTAACCTAGCAGTAACCAAGGATACCATAGTCTCCTATACATGGCGCCCAACATAGTTCATCACTGTAAACTGAACCATAACACTGCAAACTACCCAGTTTAGCATGCACTTACTGTCCAGTATAAACTTTGAACAACAAGGAATTATTATCTTTTAATTTGCTTTCAAAAACATTTCACAATTTGAACTATCCAGATAACTTCAGCAGCACATCATTTACGGATCCAATACCTGATTAAAAAAGCTAAACTCAATTAGGACATTACATGTAAGCTTTAAGTTTCCAGATTATATAATGTCACTTGCTGAGAAGTCCTTACCTTTAAAAAGAATCTCTCATCTCCTGCCCTCTCTTTCTTACATCTTTCTTCATCTCTGAGAGTAAAATTGTTATACATTAACATTTTTTTACCCTCGAAAACACAGCCACTGTACCTTTAGCTATCAGACAGCATGTGAGCCAGACTACACTTAAACAATTTGTGTGATATTTGGCGAGCTGTTTGAAATTTTGAATTTGAAATTCCACAGCACTTAAAATAAGTTACTCCACTTGTGCTTGTTCCTCTTCTGTAGCGTTAGCTAGATGTTGAAGTACCGCAGCCACAACTTTATTGACATCTGAACCATGAACGCACGACAGGGTGAAACCGAAAAATGGATGTGTGCCGGCAGGATCATGTGGCGACTTAATTGTCTCTATGGCATCATCTTAAAGGACCACCAGACTGCAGCACAAGAAAAATGAACTTCTTGACAGTATTTTGTATTATTCTGGCCCACTTTAACCCCTGTCTATAGGTCGTAAGCTAGTTAACTGAGTATACAAACATTTAAAGTCTGCATTAGAGGAAATAAACATACCATTCTCTTATGTGTTGGAAAGGCCAATAGAGCTCAGGAATCGCAGTGGATTCTGGGTAGTTGCCGCCATGTTGTTGTTCACGCGAAACCAGAACAAAGACAGATCCAGATGGTACTAAGGAGGAAAAAAGCACTAATGAATGCCGAAAAAAACACCCAAATGACCTGTGAGAACATCAGCAGCACGATACAATGCAGAAAGAAACTCAACAACGAGGCAAAGGAGTGTTATTAGGAGAAAATAATGGTAATATATGAACACAAAGAATGGTCACTATTTTTTTAGGAGCTACCAATGCTCAAGTTCCTTGACAGTTTCTCAAAAACTGTTTATGGTGTGCACCTACACATCAAAAAAGTTAAGAATTATAAATCACTTAAAGCTCGCATTCAGGCATGTGGGACTCTCAGCCTCTGAGCCATGGCTCTGTGATACATGCAAACATTGTTGCGTCTCTTGCCCTGCAAAGACACTTTGGATATAGTTTATTTTACTTAATATGTATTACTGAACTGTAATATTTTTTGTCTTTTTCAACTTTGTATTTCAGTTTATATGTTTACATCTCATAGCACTGCATGCACACCTATAAAGCATAAAGTTTTACTTGGTTTTTAATATTGCATTGTAATAATATCCTTACAATTTCTACTTTGTAGTTGCACTAAACTGTACTGTGAATATTAAAACTAAAAGTCATTCAGACGTGAAGTTGTTTTATATCATTTATTATGGCACAATATTTCATTACAACGCTCCGTGTTCTAGTGCCACAGCAGGTGCAGGAGCTTGCTCTCCGTTGATAGCGGTCAGAGGTAGACACAACGACTTCTGTGGGCCTGAGGTGTAACAATGTTACCCAGTCACACTGTCGCATTTCAAAAGCTGGTTTGCCTAAAATAAAAGCATAAAGATTTTGCTTGCATTACCTATGTTGCAGCAGCCCTGCAGCCTGTAACCATGTAACAGTTAGATGTGTGCCTGAAGTGTAAGAATAGCACCCAGTCAGGATCACACTGTTGAATTTCAAAAGGTGTTTTTTTTCCCCAAAACAAAAGCATAAAGATTTTCTTTAATTCTTGGTATGCTGCCATGTAGCTACAGCCAACATAACTGCCACATCTAAGGTGTGTAAGGTAGCAACAGCCCTACGACATGTAACTACAACAGTTCAGTATGCTATAATTATAACTTACCAGTATGATAATGTCATGACCACAAGTGAAATGTTGTTGAAGTTGATGGTTTTCCTTCTTACAGCTGGTACCCAAGTCATGCATTGTTGGCTCCACAACCATAGCTCCTCATTGCTTCCATGCTGGAAAGCGCAAAAATCTGACTCCATTTTGTAAAGGGCTTCCATTCCAGCCATGTGTACAGTTGTGTCATTTTACAACACAGCAGCTCACCATTCTGATGAGTTTCTAATGTCCACAATTTAACTCTGAAAAATCTCTATTTCCACAACTTGGACTTGTGTGAACAACAGTCCCATAATGCATTGTGTTGATGACGTCACAATTACTATAAAAGACCACTTTTGTAACTCTAAATGTGGAGAAGTCAGCACTTTGAAAGGCCTGTCATGCCTATTTGTGGTTAGTCATCTACGATCAGACTTTAGGTAGATCATACTTTAGAGTGCTGCTTTCCCCAATGGGCTTATGTGGCGTTTCGCCTTTGTTGACCATTGTGAGTGAAAAGTTGTACTGGCCCATAGTCAAAGGCCAAAGTAAGAACCTTAAAGGAAAGTTCAAGTATAAGCATGAAGTGAATATACAATGCAGTACAATACATCAGTATACTACTGAGAAAAATGTTTTTTCTTCTAATGCAGAATTTCATAATAATCCTGGTATCACTTACCACTCTGTCTTACATCACTAAGCAGGGACTGAAAATGAGTACATTTCCACAAAAGTGCGATTTAACAGCTCCCAAAGAAATAATGTGGTAAAAACATTAGTATTGATTAGTTACCCACTTCTTCTCCAGTTTGTGTTAAAGAGAAAAGGGATACCAACCGGTCTGTTACAGGGGACCTTTCAGGCAATACACATTATTAAATGACATATCTAGAACAGGACTCTGTGGGGCACTGAAACTTCCAGGTCTGTGGTTCTGATGTTACAGACATGCCAGCCAAGTGGAGGAGAATGGCTGCTCATCATTTCATGTCCTGGCCTCCTTTCTACAACTGAGCTCAGACCAGCCAATCCCCACAGTCTAATTGGCCTACTTTAACACTTACCTTTCTCTGATATTCATTGTGTTGCTGTGTATGCATTCCAGCTCCATTGGAGCAGTATTCAATGATGGTAGATCCCAAAATGAGGATTCAAGACTACCTAAAAACATTTCCCCTAACCTTTACTTCATTACCTGTAGCTTTACCAGGCTACTTCTGAAAATGTATGTATGGACTAATAGGAATATTGGTCAGCTTTTCTTTTCTTTCTACTCTCAAGGGCTTGGGAATTCTGCCAGTTTTTCTATCAAAGAAAAAAAACTCATAAGAGATGAACTCTGTATTTATGAATGAACTCTAGCTGAAGAGGAGACACAGAAGAGATGATACTTCCCTTAGGCCATGTGCAGTGTAGCTGTGTGTCTGTGCATCTGTCATGCTGCCAGCTGCTGCTCAAGATCGACTAGATCGCAGTAATTGGTCTGGTCCTTTTTGATTTGTGCTTCCAGTATTTTTAGTCATGTATCACACTTGCCTCTCGACATCATCAAGTAGAGTCTGAAATGATTCTGCAGCTGCCACATCAGCTTGTGAAATTGTTACTGCTTTTAAAACACTTTTCTCCCAGCAAGATTCTTCACTGCTTCAGCGCTGCATTCATTAAGTTAAAAAAATGTTGTCATTCACAAATAATCAAGACATTACAGCACATATATGCTATGAAAGATATTCATGGTCCACAAGTAGTTAATCCTAATAATAAGTCACTGGCAATCGTCATTACCCACACACTTGTGGATTAATACATATTAGTTGTATGTATATTTATACTAGCAGGACACGAATATGGGCATTTGATGCAAAACAAACAACTGTCTTTCATAGTAATAAAAGAACACGTTAACTGAGGCTACACATGCCATACTTAATGGGATGGATTAGTTTTGGTTTTGGTTTATATAATAGATTTTGGTTATCAGGAAATCACTAAGTGATTAGATGTATGAGAAAAATTTGCTGTGGTATTATTATTATATATAATTATATGTATTATTATATGACAACAGATTTTTCATTTTCAATCGCCACATCTTTTTGTTTCCATACACAGGCCCACTGGAGTTGGGTCAAAGACCAAGCCTGGTGCCCAGGGCCAAATTGACTTACTATGATTGCCTAGTCTTTTATAATTAATTTGCAAAGGGCTTAAGGGCCTTAATAGCTGTGAGGAGCATGGGCTTGAAGGACACACACTAATTAAAAGTTGCCAAGGATCAGGAGAATGCAATGGTGCCGAGTGACTTTTCCGTTAGAAAGAGCTGATTATAATTCTGCACTGAGCCTCTACCGGCTCTATCATGAGAGTTCACACTTCCCTCCAAAAATATATTTTCAGTCAGGTTTAAAGGACATTTTAAATAGAAGATTGCTATACCACGACCCATAATGATAAATTCAGTTTAGTGTGTGGATGTGTGATTATCTCATAAGACAGGATGCTATAAATGTGGCATTTAGCAATACACAAGCTTGCATTTTATGTATTTAGTAATCACTCTTGTGCTGTTGCAAGGGGCCCAGCACCAAAATTGGTCCAAATTTCTGGTTTACATTGGAGATAGCTAAAGGAGAGACCAGAGTGTCACTTACAACTGTGTCCTGAATGATCAACTTTGAGGTTATGACAAGCCTGGCAAACTACAAGGCTTTTCTCTCCTGCCTGATATATGTTACTCTTACTTAAAAAAAAAACAAAAAAACTGCAAGACAGAAGGCATGGCTAAAAGTTTAAATAAATGAGTACAAACAACAAACAAAAACTTTCTCTAAAATGATGCAATATATTTCTAAAAATCATGAGAATGTTTAGGCAAGCAGTTAGTCCAGTGAAATGTTTCCGTATTCTTTGTATGACTCAGAGTCCCCAAGCTCACAGTTATAAAATATAACTTAGCTTACATCGTCGCCGCAGGAACAGATTGCCAAGCTAATGAAAAACTCCCACGGCAGTCTAGATTAACTTCTTCCAGGGTTCTGTGGAAGTCAAGTCCTCAATTGCTTTTCTGCCGCTGGCACTCTCTCTTTCTTTTCTTCCTCTCTCTATTTCCTTCTCTCTTTTTCCCCTGCGTTCACCTGTAGAGTAGCTGCAGCTGTCTCCAAGGGGGTAAAAAGCTTATTGAGTCATTTGAAGCAAAGAGGAAATTAACAACTACTGGCTGGCTGGTTTTATTGTTTTGTTTGGAGACAAATGCGACTCTATCCTTGCTTGAGAAGGTAAGGGAGTGCTTTTCCCAACCTTTCTCTGAATTGCTTTGTGTTTTTATACATACATTGGTTTGTGAAGCGTTCTCTATGTCTCTAATGGCTGATGTTTCTTTTGGTGCAAACCAGATGTCAGACAGTCTTTGTAAGAACTTTAAAATGTACAATTTGGAATTAATTTGACCACACAAAATCTGGATGCAATTCAAATGCTTTAGGGACAAGAGACATACACAGAATCCATCATACACAGAACATCACTCATCACTCTCAATTGAATTAGTCAGGGGCAGATAGCCCATCCACAGCACAGAGACATTTTCGGACGGCTACAAAGAGTCAAGCTGACCAGCAATCCAGCAAGTAGGAATGAGCTGATGGTCAGAATCACTGCCAGCACTGCTAGTAGTGCACCTCATGTGTAAATGCTGTTGAGTAATATCATATGTGAAGCCCATGATGCAAACTGATGACTGATTTATTCATTTTGTCATTGTTAAGGCACTCTAAGATGTAAGGTAATGTGTCTTGCGAGAATGTACTTGAGAGTTAGAAAGATGCAGGGAGATCTCCCCCATGAACTGCAGGCGAGGCGAACGTTTTCAGCAACTGTGCTAATGCCAGTGCTAGTTAGTTAGCTAATAGCAACAGATACTTTTGTTTCATTTGATATTACAAGATTTCTGGCATTGTTTGTGTTTTGTCGTAAATATGGAAGAATTTGGTCAGAGTCTTGACAAGTTACAAAATGGGAAGTAAGAAATTAATCAAGCATAGCATTCAACCACTAAAACAAATTTTTCTGTCAAGGAATCAGAATCAAAATCAGAATCAGCTTTATTGGCCAAGTATGTGTGCACATACAAGGAATTGGGCTCTGTTTATTTTTTTTCCTTGCTCACAATGTACTTAACAGAATAGACAAACAGACAATACAGACAATAGCAACATGACACAGATAATAACAACATGTATAGCATATTTATATACAATGGTGCAGAGTGCAAAGATGTTGGAATAAATTATGGAATAAATAAGGGATGGGAAGTTGACAGTATATATGTATAGTATATAGGTATGTAGGTAAAGTAAAGTAAATAACTGTAATTTGGCATGTTAATAAAAAAAAGTGTTTTACTATTCTTTTCTGCTTTTCTGTAAAACAGTAAATTTGAAAATCCATAAATAACAACAGTAATTATATTTTAGCATTAAAGATTTCATTTTGATTAAAGAGCTTTCACATACTGGTAGATTAACCATTACAGAAACATAAAAAATGATTTTGGTAATTACCAATACTGTTAATTTAGGGCAGCTGTGGCATAAACCTTGCATTGGGTGGTGGTCTAATGAATTTGTTAAGCACTGTAGGTAGCCTAAGATTCATGGATGTAGTGAAGGAGGACATACAGAGGGTTGGTGTGACAGAAGAGGATGCTTGGATAGGGTGAGATGGAGGCAGATGATCGCTGTGGCAACCTCCTAAAGGGACCAGCCGAAAGAAGAAGAAGATTTAAATGGAAATTTAATTATGGAGGTATCAAAACAGAGACACATAGATAGCATTTAGCCTGCTTACATTATTGCTTATGTTAAATTTGAGTAAATGGGTGTGTATGTAAAGTTAATACTTTAATACTTAATACTTTAATAGAACATTTTGAGCTAACTTGTATCTCATTCTCTGATTTTTTTGCATCTCTAATTTTGTACATTTGTATATGATTGCTGTATTTGTATTACAGCTCAGCTCTACAAAATCAGCGGTCTGGTGGTTTGAGTGAACAGGGTGGCTTGGAAGTTAGTTAAATTCCTGAATTATTGTTTCAGCATTGTTGCAGCAGTCAGAATTGAAGTAAGAACAGGTCATGTGTATGAGTGTTTTAACATCTTGGTAGCAAGTTAGTTTGAAAAAGATGCTATTCCATGACTTGAGGAGGATCAGACTAGCTGATGATGAAAAAATGGTCTTGAAAATAATTAAATCTGGGATCTTATACAGCAGCTTCTGCTTTGATGACATAATATAACATTCTGTTGATTCAGGGTATTTCCTCACAATCAAGTCAAACGCCAGAGTACACTGTACATTACTGAAATATTCATCGTTTATGATGCTGCTGACATATTAATCAACATGTTTTTCATCAATATCCTTTATTCAGTGTCCCCTGTCATCACTGTCATCTTAACAAGAAGAGGCGTCAGCCTCAGGAAGGCTTATTCTCAGCCTAATTGAGTGAAGCCAGTTGAGATCATTTGAGGCTAACCACACTTTCTCACAATGAGGTTTTGATGAGCTCAAATCAATGGTGGGCAGGGGGGAGAGTGTCGCATGTAGTGCTCATTAATTCAGTCTTCATGCATCCCAGATGCTCGAATAAGAATAAGGAACAGGGAAGCTATTGATCTTTTTCTGGCATTTGGCCAGGCAACACAGCATCTCTGCATTATTCAGTTAAAAAAAAAAAAAACACCCAAAAAGCACCTAATAATGACTTGTCTAAACATTCCATCTGTACAGTAAAGCATGTTTTTATTATCCCCACTCCTATTTGGCTGTAACTATTAGCTACAAACTAGAAACTCCACCTTTTAGAAATTTGAAAAGGACAGAATTTAGAACTTGTTTGTGCTCTAAAAACAGCATGTAGATTAATTTACAGGCACAAAGCTGGGAAAGTACAAGCAGAAATACCTCTTTCTGTTAGCACTGCAGAGGAAGAAGCCACATGCAATATACTTCTTGTTTTTATGCCTTCTAGGCTGTTAAGGCTTTAATATTGTCCTAACCAACTACAATAAATGAGTATCCTTTTTTCTGTCCAAACTGAGGGTATCTTTCTGTTGTACAATAATCTGGTTCCTCAAAGCTTTTCTTCCTGGTTCTTCACACATCTGCAGCGAGAAGAACTATTTAATTTACAGAGAGCCTTAAGATAATATTTACATAAGCTGAGTTGAAAAGAAACCTTCCAAGCCCTAAGGTTATTAACGGCAATTATGCCTCATAAATCCATGCCCTTCCCTTGCCAAGTTTGCATGCTTGATCACAGAGAAGATATACAGATTAAGAGTCAGCAACATCCACCCACTTACCAGCTTAAAAGAGGACAGTGTTACTGGGTGTATTCAGGCACATCAAAGCCTAGTAGTGCTGTGAATGGAGTGATACATTGTCTGAGTGATAGGATGTGACAGCACAGATACAGACTGTCACTGACATGCCTTCTATCCTGGATTACCAGTGAGTCAGCCTGCGAGGAGTTTGCTTCTAGGCTATGCCTCTGGAAGAAAGCCAAGCTAAAATAACTTGCACACCCGCTAACTTCAATACCCCTATGACATACTTCACTTTATGTTTATTAGCACAGGGTTTCATGACTTGAAGAAAGCTCTTTTCCTCTTTCAGCAGGTCTTTATACGTAAAAAGGTTTTCTTGAAGTGTGAAAGGGACTGCTTAAGAACCTGGATGGCATACTTCCTTTTGGATTCAACTTTGAAAAAAGTGTGATATACAGATGGGTGACAAATTGAAGAAAATACCAACCAATACCAAAAGTATTTTAGGAAAGTGCTGGGGCACCATGTGCTGGAAAAACTGCTTCAGTGTGATTTGGCATTTATTCTACGAGTCTATTGAACTTGGATAGAATGCCAATCTTCCAAAAGACAAGACCACAGCAGCGAGTCACATCATTTTCACACTCATCAGACCATTCAGTGACCATTCAAGTCCTATGCATGGTGGCATTGTCAACCTGGAAGAGACCATTCCTATCAGGGTGGGATGGTTCCATAATAGGGTAATGACAGTGAAAAGTCTATTTTTAAAAGTTTTAAAATTCAAACGATGACCTAGTGAATGAGTGCGCAAAGTTGCATTTGACCAAGAAATCCTCACTCTGAGGCCCTGTCCACACATACGTGGGTATTTTAGTAAACCAAATTTTTTCTATGCATTTTGGTCTTTCATCCACACATAAACTATGTTTTAGGTCACTGAAAATTGAGTTTTTGAAAAACTTCTTCCAGGGTGAAGATTTTCAGAAACTCCATTTCTGTGTTTACATGTGGACACGGTAAACAAAGTTTTTGTCTTGCAAAGGTGTGCACCTTCATCTCCTTTTTGATGTCATACTGTGCACCATGTTATTGTTTGTAGGTTTCTGATTGGCCAACATTTCTATACGGTTAGGGTTATATCACTGCCTGTTGCTTTGGCATGCTGTTGACAGTGCTTGACATAGTTTTGTTACATTTTCATGTGAACAGAGGTATTTTTCAAAATTAAAGCAGAAAATCCACATTTTAAAAAATACCCATTTTAAAAAATACCCATGTACAAGTGGATGTAGCCTGATAGCTACATGCCTTCCTTCTCCTGACGCTGATAAGTCTCTAAGCATGTTAGAAGCTCTGGGAGACTATGGTAATGATGAGTTTGCACCAAATGCTGTCACCAGCAGTGTAAAATGCTCAAAATGCCAATGCTAAATGCAGATACTTAACTGGTCACATTTAACACATTTGCCATGTTAGTTTAGCATATTTAATGATTGGAAGATACACTATATTGCTTTGCTCATCTGCCTTCACACGCATATGAACTTGAGTGACATCCCATTCTTAATCCATAGGGTTTAATATGATGTTGGCCCACCCTTTGCAGCTATAACAGCTTCAACTCTTCTGGGAAGGCTTTCCACAAGGTTTAGGAGTGTGTTTATGGGAATTTTTGACCATTCTTCCAGAAACGCATTAGTGAGGTCAGACACTGATGTTGGACGAGAAGGCCTGGCTCCCAGTCTCCACTCTAATTCATCCCAAATATGTTCTGTCGGGTTGAGGTCAGGACTCCGTGCAGTCAAGCTCTTCCACACCAAACTCGCTCATCCATGTCTTTATGGACCTTGCTTTGTGCACTGGTGCGCAGTCATTGTTGGAACAGCAAGGGGCCATCCCCAAACTGTTCCCACAAAGTTGGGAGCATGAAATTGTCCAAAATGTCTTGGTATGCTGAAGCATTAAGAGTTCCTTTCACTGGAACTAAGGGGCCGAGCCCAACTCCTGAAAAACAACCCCACACCATAATCCCCCCTCCACCAAACTTTACACTTGGCACAATGCAGTCAGACAAGTACCGTTCTCCTGGCAACCGCCAAACCCAGACTCGTCCATCGGTTTGAGACGGAGAAGCATGATTCGTCACTTCAGAGAACACGTCTCCACTACTCTAGAGTCCAGTGGCGGCGTGCTTTACACCACTGCATCCGATGCTTTGCATTGCGCTTGGTGATGTAAGGCTTGGATGTAGCTGCTCGGCCATTGAAACCCATTCCATGAAGCTC